>OMLF01044758.1:56986-93570 GCA_900302615.1 Holocentrus rufus
TAACAGTCAGTATATCAGTGTATATATCAGTGTATATATATACATTTGAAAGTTTAATTATTTTGCTGGGGTATTTGCTGATGCTTTTAAATCTTCAGATTCAGAAAGACAGTACTTGGTAATTCCTAGGTCTTGATAAGGGGCGGGGATTCATAACTCAAATGCTGTGTAAGTGTGAATGTTTCCCACAAGGCGATTTCAAGTCACATCTCTTCCTCTTTCTCCCTCTAAGGACTGAGATGGTGGAGATTCAGCTGGACACATACACCGCCGACACAATATCTGCCCATAGAAAAATAAGGCAAGTGGCTACTGAAGTTTGTCCTTCTCTGACTTGTTGCCAAGTGATTACGTGAAAAAAAATTTTGAGCATTGCAGGCGCAAGTTCTTCACTGCTCTGCTTTATTACAGTTATGTACAGTATGTTCATATATCTTAGGACTGTTGAGTAGCCAGAATAGTTCAGTCTTCATGCTTTGTTCAGGCGCACCTCACTGATAGTCATTAAGGGAATGGACAGCATTTCTAATTCATGTTTCCGCTCCACCCCTGTTGGACCTCTGCATGCAGGGATAAGCTGGAGTCCGAACTGAAGGCCTGTCAGCTGGAGAAGCAGTCTGTGGAGGCCAAACTGGCCTCCTTTGAGATCTTGGGCAAGGAGTTTGAGGCCCTGGCAGAGGAGTACTGCAGACTACGGCGGGAGATTGATATGAAGAAGTGGGCACTAAAGGAATTCACCCAACACACTGACAAGTAAAAATCAAAGCTGACATGAGAGCCAGCCACAATCTCATGATGTATTTCACGAATTTTGTTTGTTTTTGACCTTCAGTAACTTTATAATATAGTTGGTTAGTGGGCTTCCAGAAAGCTCCCATTACTTCTCATAACTTCTTCAGCATGTTATTTAATTCACTTCTCAATAAATTTGCTTTTGGGGACAACTTAGACCTGATTAATGCCTCTTCGTGGTAATGGACGTTACTTCTGTCTTAGAGCCTCTTGCTGTTAAACTAACATAGCAACCCATTCAGAATTCAAGCCCTATGTAATACGCATTGCTTATTGGATAAAACGGTTTTCCAGTAAGCTTTGTTCATAACTGTTTTGCATGTCACAATAAAGTGACGTTTTGACAGCTTTTTTTAACTTAAGGAAATGAGGTTAGTATATTCATAATAACAATGCAGTTCTGCTCTTATGATCATATGATCTTTGTAAAATATAAGATTTGTAGCCATTCTTACAGGAAAAAGTCTAACAACTCAAACATCTCACCTTACTTGAAAAATCTGGAAGAGGGCGGCAAGGGCTGACATGAAATCCATCCATCCATCCAACCAAATTTCAGTAGTTCTTACTTTGGCCAGGGCTATTTGCCTGCAGTTTACAGTCTCTTCCACAAGAAGGCAATATACTCATTATTTTGACTGATCGATTTCCTACATACAACCTCATTCTGTACTATAGTTTGTCTTTTAGTCCTCTTTTACTGGACATTTAACTTCTGGCCAGGCCATTGACCCAACACTGAGCATTTTGTCCTCTACACCCTTTATTTAACCTTTACGCTCTCACAGATAATTTAGGGGGCATCACAGTTTGTCAGTCCTGTCGACATAATTTTACAGATTGGGGAAAAGCATATGACTGTACTTCCCATTTTATCCTGTGAGCAGTGCTATGGCAGTGTGGGGTGACAGGCCTGCTGCTGCAACCCATTTGGCCCCTGTACGCTAAGAGGGAGCACTATGTTCACGTTCTTTGCATTAAATTCACAGTGAAATGACATTTTGTGTGGATTTTGTTTTTCTTTAGTTTGTAGATTTCCCCTTGAAATAGAACATCTGCGAGACACTGAATAATAACTGAAAATGATAAAACACTTAAAATGAGAAGCTAAATAAAACAGTGGCATCAGAAAATAAACACTTGGCTTAAAAAATAAATGAATGTAACACACTTACTTTGTGACAGTGCACTCACTATCTATTTTTCCATTCTATGTTTTCCCCATTCAAAGGGGAGGTGCGTTTAGGGGAATATTTTGCTCTGTGCCAAATACTGAAGTCACTTTTCTGGCTCCATAGAAGAGAGTGATAGCAATATTGACAGGGAAGTTTTTCCATTGGAGTCCATCTAGAAAGAAGCTTCTGTTCTTTGATTCTGAGGGACTGAAATTAAAACCTGATCATGTTTTGCATAGCTGAGAGAATTTTTTCTCTGTCAAACTACATTGCAGATGCACTGGAAATGTC
Source organism: Holocentrus rufus (assembly GCA_900302615.1). NCBI lineage: Eukaryota > Metazoa > Chordata > Actinopteri > Holocentriformes > Holocentridae > Holocentrus > Holocentrus rufus. The sequence goes on from OMLF01044758.1 coordinate 59,245, forward strand.
TTGAATGTCTTCTATATTTTGCCATTAATCTGAGAGAATAACAACAATACACCACCAAACAACAAAATGGGTCAGGAAATACAATGTACTATGCATCTCCAACAGTTATTTTTAGTTTAACAAGAGTTAAAATAGCATTTTGGGTGGACTTTGCATTTAACACACTTCAACTTTTTATAAGTTATTTTATATTTTTCACATATAGCAGACCTGATCATACAACAAAAAACATGTCAAGATAGACTTTATTAAAAGGATGAACAAGAAATCATTTGCATTCATTAGGAACAAATACAACTTAATCCCAATTTGAAGCTTTACTTTATGCACAAATAGACAACTTTCAATACACTCTGTAGTGACTGCATTCATTATGTAAAACAATGGTACATAAAGCTAAAATGAAGACAACATTCATAAGTAAGTACAGGTTCATAACAGATATACAAAGATACATTGAATATGCATAATACTAGAAACTGACTGAAACTCATGTAAAAGAGCAAGTGTCACAGTGCCATAAGTAGTTGTGAACATTTTTTCTAATGTCAGGTTATGTGACAGTAAAAGCAACAATTATAACTTCCAATTAATAATGGTGCAATTTTGCCATAATCTTCATCCAATATTGAAAAGATTTAGTTGTGATCAGTTGTTCAAATAAATATAAACTTTTAGTACTTCCTTCTGTTTCCTACTGTGTAACCAGTTCCTCAGAATACAGAAGTGCTTTACAGTTGAAAGCACTCACCTGTGTCTGAAGTATCCTGGCCTGAATCTGGTTTTGTATCTAATAAGGTGGATGTGGTTGCATTTTATCAGACATGATTAGGCTGTTCAATAAATTTTTGATACATATTTTATATGACATCAAATATCTGACAATAATTATGCAAATGTATTAAAAAATGTGTTTTGCCCCAGTGTGGCCATGTGTGGATGTTTTCTCCTCTGTGTGTGTGGTGTTTTCCTATAATACACAAGGAAATCACCCTGTAGGACATGATTTTAAGATTAGGTACAATAAGGTATATTAAGATGAAACTTTACTGATTCCTGTGGGGAAATCGGGTTATTACATCAGCAAATCAATTCAAATGAATAAAATTGTAATGTGTTACAGTTCCAGTTGGCATTTAGCAGATGCTTTTATCCAAAGTGACGTACACATGAGATTTTAGTACAGGACTAGGACTAGTCAAATTGAATCTGCTTCTGTTTTGAGTTAAGACCACAAACAAGCATGTTCTCCATATGTAGTAATGCTTTACTATTTGAAAAGGCAATGAATGGCAGAAAAAAATACTAAAATTTGTATGAATTTATTTTCTTCCCTGGCAGAGAATCAGGTGAAGACATACTGAAAGGGAAAACAACTTTGTTATGGAATTTTGGCTCTACACCTAGAAAAGAAGACCGGCGATTTCCTAATGAATGGGGTAAATCTTAAACTGACGATCTTTGGTGTAGTCAGTTTCACAAACTGAAGACGAAAGTAGGCAGGAGTGAGACGTCTTGCTCCTCCTGCCGGCTCCTCTCCTCTCTGGCCGCCTCTCATCAGCAGCACCTTGGCCCCGCCTCGCTACGCAAACCGCTGGCTGGTCCTCCAACAAGCCGCATCTGGCTGTCACCAGTACTGCTGCTGCGGTTCAACGGCATGCCCGTACGCACACCGGGACTAACGAAGTGGATTTTAACGACAAGGGTACTATGTCCGAGGTGCGAAAATTCACCAAGAGGCTGAGCAAACCCGGTACGGCTGCGGAAGTCAGGCAAAGCGTCTCGGAGGCTGTGAGGACCTCGGTGGTTGTGGTGAGCAGAGCAAACGTTAACGTGGACTAACTAACGGTCCTATCAGCTAACGGAAGACCGCTAATGTCAGTAACTGGTTAGCCTGCTAACTACTGCTAACCCATGGGAGCTTATTGGCAAGACGCCCCCCTTTTCTTTTTGTGAAAACCCAGCCTTTCCATATCTCTGTTTATAACGTTACGCTATAAACGCTAACACTAATTTATTCCCTCGCAGTCTTCAGCCTTCATTGTTTATTATGACAAATTCTTTCCAGTTTTCATTGAGGGCGCGTGTCCCACTGTAATTAAACCCCATAACGTCTCCAGCTGACTGCACTGAATCATTTTTACCTTGGCAAATACATAACTGCGCCAAAGAAGCTTTTTTTATGAAGTGATATGCCACGAAGTCGTTTCCCTGTTATTTCAAATTTGTAAATTGCTAGTGTCAGATATGGTGTGATATTGTCCACTGTGGAACACATGGCTTTTCAGTGCTTTTGCGACTCCTTTTGTGTGCCGGTGGAAAGAATAAGGAGCTGGGCCATTTGGACAGCTGCAGCATGGCTTCCCTGTCCTTGCCTTGGAGCAGTGTGCCTTTTTTTTTTTTGCTAGAAATGGACAGCATGTGCAATGGATGGCAATGCATGCAAGTCCTCATAGCTGATGAGTATTGTTAATGACCGGTGTGCAAGCCAGAGGATCTATTTGACATCTTCCCCCCCTCTCTCTTTTGTTAGGAATAGCAATGCTGGTAGCTGATATTGGCTCGAACAGACTGTAATAATGGGGGATTAGGCTCAGTAGCTTGAGATGAATAGCATTTAGGATCATGCTGATAAAGCGTTTGTGTGTGTGCATGCTTGTGTGTGCGAAATCATTTTAATGTCACTGTGGCAAAGGCATAACTCCTGCTTTGACTTCCAGTGATGTCAGCGCTGATTGACTCTTGGCAACTGATATCTCATACTGACAGTTCTCTTTGTTATAACTATGGTCGTCTGGGGCACCCATTCACTTCCTCATAATGTGACAATGACATCCTATAAACACAAAACAGGACAATCGTTTGGCTGCTCCGAGATTCCAGAGGAGCTGGCTGGTTTTATAAGACAGAAACTCTCTTTGGTTCCCAAGAGACTGTAGGCCTTAGTCTTATGATGATCATCTTCAACAGCATGACGCAAAGAGGTTACCAGTGGAACAATCTTGTGATATGGTCCTGATTTGTGCTAAAAAACAGGTTTGAAAGTGTGTGTGTGTGTGTGTCTGTGTATGTGTTTTTGGCCGCATGCATGTGTGTATTCCAATGTGTGTGTGTATTCTGGTTTCGAGTTGCGGGTTTTGGCCATTAATCCTTGGAGTTATGGTTGATCTGGGGACTGAGAACAAGTGCTGTTTTGTGGAGGTTGTATGGCCCGCCTTCCTCTCGCATGGGGATTCCCTCAGGCATGCTGTGTCTGTGTGCCTGTGTGTTTTCGGTCTTGCCTTCTGGTTTTTCTGTCAGTGTGTCCACTTGTCACTGTCTTTCCGTTGCCCCCACTTTCTCTGCTCTTTCCACATCCCCACTGCTTGTTTTGAGGACACATTGGCAAGTTGTTCCATAGCAGGCCCTGTCTTCCTTTAGCCATGGTATTTCCATGCAGATTGAGCTAAATTTTGCAGAAGTAAATGGCACAGTGGATTCACATGGGAGTTGCACTTGTAGAACACAGAATATCTCATCCATCATGAATGATGCAGGGACCCCTTTGGCCAATTAGTAATAAGATGCATCATCCATCAATTTCCATCTAAGTTGCACTGGTGGTGTCGCAGTTATATTGTAAAATGTGTCCTGCCTCCTTAATAGCAGCACATAACAAAGACCTAAGTCTGGGTTACATATATTAAATGGTTTTGTCTGTTTCCCACAGGCTCTCAGATTATATGTGGTGGTAGCGGTCTGATGTAGGCTAAAGCAAAATTGAACTTTGGTAGTGTTGGCTTGTATAGTTACCTGGACTCACCTGATCAGAGTCTACATGGTGGTGAAATATCCTCATGAGTTGCTCTGTGCTCCCCTGGGCTGCTAATCCACTATACTGTATTTGTATCTCTACATTCACCTCCATAGTGTGGCATAACAAGTCCCAAATTTACACTTTTAGCAAACAAACATGAACAAAGCAGTTCTGGTACACATGTAATTACAATCATATGTACATGTAATTACAATCATACAGTCACTATCTGTTTATTCCTGGCACAAGGTTACTATGGCGAAGTTTTGTTATGGATCTACTTTCCTATTCAAATTGTAAAATAATAGTAAAAGAGTAATTTATTTTCTTCAAAAAATGGGTACTGGGACTTGTTTCTTATATTGGTATAATCTGCTTTGTTCATGTTCATTTATGTGCTAAAAGTGTTATATTGGGACCTGTTCTGCTATGCTTAGGAAATGAATGGAGAGATACAAATCCAGTATTTTGGATTAGGAGCCCAGCGGAGCGTGGAGCAACTAATGAGGATATTTTTGATGTATTGCCGGCTAGCTGGCTGATCTTTTCCCCTGGAGCGATGAGAGGCCAAGGAGAGCGAGACGGTGAGGGCTTGTATTGCTGCAGTAGCAGACTGGAGCACTTAGTGGGATCAGTGGAGCTGCTGGGATGTGTGTATTTGTGTGTGCCATGCATGTGTGTTTCATATGAATGTGTGTGTGTGTGTGTTGTATGTGTGCATTCTTCCATTGTGCATGGTGTGTAAGCTGCCTAGCCAACATGATAGAGCCCATCTGGTTGTGTTGGAGTCTCAACTCCCTTACCTCCGTTGAACTGCAAGGGGACACAGACATCTGGAAACGCACCCTCGCTGACATCACCATGGCTCTAGTCTCCTCAAGGCATGCTGGGAGTCACACTTTATATTCAGTGATTGCTATTTGAGCTTCCCAACCAGGTTGATAGCTGAGAGGGGAAAATGTGAGACTGTAACAAAATGAGAAAGTGGAGCCTGGCTTTTAGCAGATGGCTACACCCCAGGCCACCGTGTCCTGTTAGTGTCATCCCTCTGTCTCACTCTCTCTGTTTCTCAATCTGTATGGCTGTGGCTTCACATCTGGCCGCTTGTGATTCTACAGCTTCTGTTTCTCTCCTTTGAAAGCAGAACTCTCTCTCTCTCTCTCTCTCTCTCTCTCTCTCTCTCTCTCTTCCCCTCTCTCTGTTCTTCCACCCCCCCTCTGTAACATGATCAGTGTTGCAGTGGAACAGTCACCTCTGAGTTGTGGTGCTGCGGTTCAGCTTGTTGCACATGATAGGAAGCAGCGCCGCTACTTTGGGTGCAACACCCGCCAGCAGCTAAGGGTAATGCTTTCAACAGACATGTAGCCTCACCCTATTGTTGTGTTTTGTGTATTGGACCATATTGGAACAACCCTGTAAAACAGTTAATGTCACGCTTGATCATTTTAGTCAGATTGTCATTAGGCAGTTTTGGTCAGTGGTTGAAAAAATGGAACACACTGGGTTTCGGCAGACCACTTAGTCGGTCAGATTATGGTGGAACATTCTGAAGAGATCATACATAGTTGTAAATAGCTTACTTTGCAAGCCAATTCATTGACAGAAAAGTAATTTCTTTGCTCATGGACACAAAGATATTCAAGAGGAGGCTATTATAAGTGCGTGTAAAATGTTTCATCCCACAAAAGACCTTAGGCAGGATTGTAGCCAGTATCTGGCACGTGTAAACATAGTTAGAGATAGTTTTGGAGGGAAGGCAGAAGATGGGAGGGAAGAGCAGCAGGAAAAAGGCAGCAGCTGAGCTACAACTTAAGTACCTCCTCTCTCTCTCTCTCTCTCTGCTTCATCAGTCAGCATGAGAACAAAGTCCTGCGTCTCAGCTGGGCTGCAATCTTTGAATGTAATTATGAATGAGTACCAGGTGGAACATTACTCTCACACAGGCTCATGCATACACATTCACAGCTGTATGAACTTCAGCTGGGGGGCAGAGGCCTCATCGGGGTTTTCTCTCTTTCTTTTGGAGTTCTCCCCACTGTCCTTGTTCATCACTGAGCAGCAGTTCGGACGGCCTACAGGTGTTGCCGACAGACACAGTAGCTCACTATTGTGGCACAGGGGCTGATCAAATTCCCATACACCCTGATTTCCTTTGCCTGAGGCCCACTAACTTCATGTAGCTAAACCCAGGCTTATTTGGACAAGCTAGTCATCGCCATTTTCACTGCTTAACTTGCACTTTGCACTTCTTGGAATTAATTCCGAATCTTTCCAAGTGCTTTAGCTTTATACTTGTGATCACGTCTTGACCTAGTTGTGGAGGGCTAGGTTTGCCTGCAGGCCTGTTTCAGTGATAATACAAGGCCGATTTCAAATCATCCACTTCTCTATGAAACTCAAAACAGGAAGTTATTATGATGTCGAGCTAGAGCTGTCATGTAGCAGCGATTTCCCTTGTGTTTCGTTTCACCAGTTCATACTGCGCCTCATTCAAATAGATAAGTTTTCTTTGTCTGCATCTAGCTATCAATGCCAAAGGGCTCAATGTGAAAGGTGGATGAAATATCTAGTCATCTTTCAATATCTAGTCATTTATTTTCTTGCTGGAATATGCATCATATAATCACCTCTGAGCCTCGCTGTAGACTGTATAGTTTCTGTCTTGTTAAAAACTTTTTTGCTGCAAAGTTTTCCCCCAGCAGCTCAGCCACAGTATTTCTATCAACCACTAACATGCTTTGCCCATTTTGCTCTTGCTTTATCACATCTTCCTCTCTGTCTGTCTGTCTCTGGGTCTGTTCTCAGCTGTTTCCTCTCAGTCATCTCTCGGGTTTTTTGTTCCCTCCCCCGTCCTCCAAGACGCTCTTCCCCTGCGCCATGACAGTTCTCTGAACTTTGTGGTTATCTCTCTGATCTCCTGTGGCTCTTTTGTTTGGCATTGGTGGTAAAAGCTTGCAGAGGGTGAACGCTTATGAACTGCTCTTCAGTGGCAGGGCCGAGTGGGGCTTGCCAGGGCCTTTGCGAAGTCAAAATTATTATAATATGGGATCAAAAAGCAGTGCTGTTTGTTTGTTCAAAATCATTGGCCAGCTGATGCATCATCTCTGTCAGCAGCAAGATGGAAGAAGAATCAATGAAACCTTATTTGGGGGAATGAGAGACATAGCTAGTGGTTGGCTGTTAGTGTACTGGAGACCTGCTCTTGAGGCTGAACAAGGCCTACAGCTCTTACAAAAATCTATTGAAGCACAAGAGATTAAGTATGTTTCTCAGTCTCAATGTCTGAACTGAACCAACGCTTCAGTGGTTTGGGGAAAGTCTTAAAATGCTGCTTTACAATATCCCTAAGCTGAGACAGACAAAGAGAGAGAGAATGTAAACTGTCTATTTTTTACTCGATTTATAGTCCTCTATGATAATTTCACACTCTTCTCACATGTCTGCCTTTAGTTTTTTTTTTTTAAACCCTGGCTGTAGACCAAGATGAAAAATGTTCTATGTTTAAACCTGCCCTGCTCATCACTGTATATCGTTTCCATTTCTCGCGCAGGAGCAGCCAAAGATCATCGAGCCGTTGGACTATGAGACCGTGGTGTTTCAGAGAAAGGCCCAGATCCACAGTGACCCCCACCGAGACCTGCTGCTCTGCCCTGTCGACGATGTCTCGGTGAGCACCCCCACCTCGCCCCTGCTCTGCTTTGTGGGGCTGTCTCTAAACCGGCTTCCCTCCTGAACACGAAGCTATAGCCAATGCTTATTTCCATTAATCTTTTTAGGATTGATTTGTAGTTGTAATTTTAATCCTGAGACTTATTTTTGTTGCATGGAGGCATTTGCATGCATTCACTGATAAGTTCCAATAGGTATGACAGTTTATGGTCTTTAATTGCAGCGGTTGTTATCCTTTCTGGTTGGCTGAGCAACAAAGGCAGATGATTTTTGATAGACTTGTCACTGTATTCAGTGTTCCTCTAGATTATTTTTCAAGCCTGCAGCATACAGGATTGCATATTGGTGCAGTTGGCTTCAGTTGGAGGATGCAGCAGTTCAATTTTTTTTCACTCTACATTCAAGGCTTAAAGTAATGACAAGGAGAGGATGTGTAATAATGTGCACATTTAATGCACTTCATGAGATTGGTCTGCATGATTCATTGCTGCACTTTGGACTTGGAGGAAAAATTCACGATGGCATCATGAGGTCGCCTGTTTATTGAAATCTTCATGCAGGCTTCCAAGTGATTTCCTAGTAGCCTGTTTCTGAGGAACAGTGAGTTCAAATTTGGCTTTACTGAGTAAACGGTGTTGTCCAAATTCTGTTGTGTGTACCCTACTAATGCTAGAGAAATTGCTAATTATTGATATGCAAATGAATGTGTATTTGGCACAGAAACTCTGAGCAGCACAGTCTGGGGTCTAGGGTATCTTATCATCAGGAAAACAATAAATAAAGGATATTGCTGGCCTGGTGGGTGTGCTCATTGGCCTGGTGGTTCACTGGGCTTGCACAGCTGTAGGGAAACACTGATATTTGGATTTTTCAGCCTGTGGGGGCAAGCTTCTAGCTGAAAAACCAAAGCTTATCCCTGAGAGACCAGGAATAGCTGTGTGTTCAGTGCTTTACAATAATCAGCCAAATCAGCTGGTTCTATCTTGTAAAACGGTCTGAGGTGAGGGTGCTAACAGCTGTGAGATTTCACCTTCTATAGAAAGTTTCCCATCATAAAACACCCCAACACAGCAACTTACATAGGTCAAATTATTTATGGGTGAATCCAAGTGGTGTGAGCAGTCAAATACAATCCAGCCTCACACTCTCTCACACAGCTCTGTATTTATTGGTGCTGCCTTAAACACATGTGGTTTGGTTTAGAGGCATGTCTCGCTCCATGTCTAGTTTTTTCCCATCCTGAGAGAATATGTTGCCATTCAGCTGTTTCTTTGTTTATGTGCCGCCAGTTTTCTCTCAGGCTTTTTCATTCTTTTTTCTCAGCTTTCTTCTTATATACTGTTTGTGGTCAGTTAATGAAAAGATAATGTACTGTCAGTAGCAACACTTTATGAGTGTCTGTGTTAGTTTTTGTCTCTGTGCCTGTTTGTGTGTCTCATTGTGTGTGCATGTATACATGCAGGAGTCCCAGATCTCCCGGCAGAGGAGGACTGTGGTTCCCTCAGTGCCCCAGAATGCCGAGCGGGAAGCCAGGAGTCTGTTTGCCAAAGAGGTACTGCACAGTATCCTGCCAGTCACATATGTATGGTTTGGCTCTGGTTCTCAATGTGGCATCTCAGAGCACATTTATGCCGATGACATCTTGTTCTCTCAAAATATAAGAAGGAGTGAGTTTAAAAATTCACAGCTAGGGTGTGAAGATTCATACTTGAAGTTACATTTTCACCCGGATTCTTTTTAATCACTACATGCTGTTTTGTAAAGACCGAACAGGATTTGTAATAAATGATTTTCTGAAATGCTGTATGCAATGCTAAAGTTTGACATGCACAGGTATAGAGAAGGATCTCAGCCATAACATAACGCCCTATGATGCTATAATGGATGAAATATCTCAGCATCAAGTTGTATTACAATACCTGACAGGTATTGTACGCAGACAGGTTCATAAGATTCACATTCTTGACAAAAAGTGAATATGAAATCATCATTTCATTTTTGACCGTTTGTGCAAATGAATAGTTTTAGTTTGTGAATTTTATGCTCTTCTATTTCAACAGGATGAATGAAAATTATAAATAAAGCCATTCACTACATAAAATATGATTTCTTGATGACTCAGCGCCACGCTTCATGACATTCACCTAAAAGTATTCACCTGAGACTCATAAACACAGGCATGCAATATGGTAGTAAACACTCACTGAAATGATAATAAATTGAAATTGCAATAAAAACTGTTGTGAAATCACTTTTCTGGCATGGTGAGGATACACTCAAGCCAGGATTTAAGCTTGTGTTCTTTAGCCAGCCCTCATGACTACGATATGTAGCATGGAAACACATGTCACAGGGATTAGTAAAGCAAATACAAAGCCAGACTTACTCAGCAATTATTGAACAAAGATGCATTCATCTCAAGACTTGACTTTACTGAGAAAGTTCATTCACATTTTAACACTGAATAAAAAAGCAAAACGTGCATTAATTCTCATGAATAATAATAACAGCCAAAAGTCATGACACAGGTAAAGACAGTCAGCATTATTTAACTAGCCTCTGGCACTTTGCAGGCTTATTTTCAGCTCAGAAATGAGTGATATTGAGGTAGACTTTTGGTAATCTGCTCTCACAGGACAGCCCAAAATAGGGAACCAAGCATGCTCGCCTTCTCCATAAGCCGCAGCAAAAGGAAAGAACTATGTGCTTGGTTAGGTCACTTTCCTGGCATGGCGTGCTAGTTATATTTGAGTGTGTCTGCTCTGCTGCTGGTTGTAATCCAGCTCTCTGTGTTGACCTGTTTGGCAGTGCATCAAGATGTACAACACCGACTGGCACGTAATCAACTACAAATATGAAGCTTACTCGGGTGATTTCCGAATGCTGCCAAGGTAAGGAAGATAGAAAGACTGCAACAGGAATAAAATGAAAAATGGAGAGTGGATATTTGGACGATTTGGAGGTTAGAGCTTGGACTGTGTGTGCAGAATAACATCTGAATACATTTAGTGTCAACTTTTTATATGTGTACAGGATTTGCTCTGCTCTGGTCTGTGTCCTAATACCATGTAAAAAGTGAATGTATTCTCTGTGTTCATAGATCATTGGTAGTCTTATCACTGCAGGAGAAATAGTAAATTAAGATAACAGTATAGAGTTTGGTCCCTTTAAAGCTCAACAGGTGTAGTCCAGATGTTTTGAATTCATATTTCTATGAAGATAAAGTCTCTCACTTAGATTGTTTTGAACTGAAAAAGAAAAGAAATGAAACAGCTGGGTTGCACACTATCTTACATTGAATCTTACATATAATGCTACTGAGGCAGTAAAAGACACGTATAGAACAGGGAGCAATTTGTTTCATGCTTTAACCAAAGTATGAAAGACATTGTACATCCCAGACATCACACAGAGTAAGTAGGACTGACCAGAGGGGAAGTACAGAGGGGAGCGGGCCGATTTATTGAAGCCTCCTGACACACAACGACCCTCTCCCACTGTGTTCTCACAGCAAGGGCCTGAAGACAGACAAGCTGCCGACTCACGTGTTTGAAATCGATGAAGACGCCAAAGACGAGGTGAGTACAGAGGCCCGGGGGCCGTGAGAGACATTGATTACTGTGAGGAGGATGAGTGGTCCTGCTATTGACTTGCTGCATCCTTTATAGATGGTTTTAGCCATGCATGCATACATGGCTCTTAGTGAGGTGCTATCGGCCCTGCTTGGACATGAAAGATCCTTTTAGTCTTTGGAATCACAATGATGAGACTGTCTTGGTTTATATTAGGATCTCTATGTCTGTGGATTCTGAAGATATGACCCAAAATGGACATTTTGGCTGCTATTGCATATCAGGAGAAACAACTTTCTCTCCCTCATCTGTCAAGTCACTCTCTGCTACTCAGTAAAGTCTTTGAAAAAAAAACAAAACAATCATTGACGCTTTGCTGTGCCAGATCCCAAGCTTCTGCTTGTTGAACTGGGAATTACGTTATGCAGAGTCACTACGACTTAGTCCATCCAGCAGTTTGGCCCCACAGAGACTGAATGCCGGGCAGTGAAACCAGAAGCCTTATAGTCCCTATAAATAGCCCTCATCGACCCTCCTCCCCCTCCCCTCAGGCCGGATACGGACAAACTTAGACAGAGAAAGGGTTGTAATTGGAGGAAAATACATGCTGCTGTGCCGCTGTGATGGGAAAGGCAGAGAGTGAAGGGCTCTATCACTCTTTGAAACAGCCCTGGCTAGTGCTACATTAGTCTTTTTGCCTGAGATAGGCCACTCTCGCCACTGCAAGCACATTTAAGAACGCACGCATGACAGTACCACCTCTGAAATGACAATGAAGACGTTTATCTTTGCTGCCTCCTTGAATGACCATGGCAAATGATGCAATAACAACACGGTCAAGGACATTGGAAAAGAGGCAGTGTGGTTGATTGGAGGTATGAGGCAGGGCGTGGCGAGACGTGTGCAGGCTTCTGTCGATCGCCGTGTGCCTGAGGGCCATTTGAAGAAAGAGATGGATGGAAGGATGACGGCGGAGAACAGCCAGCCAATTAGATTACAGGATGAAGCTGGAGAGAGCGCAGAGGACAGAGTGCTACTTCAGCATGATTATGGCTGCATTGCTTGTGCAGATACAGCCATGAGATACACACACACACACACACACCGATACCCACCACACCCCTTCTCGCAGAATTTCATTGTATATTTCATGACACTGTCTCGTGCTCATGGTGTTATCTAAGTGGATTATGCCTCCTCTTACTGTGAATTCCCTTGTGTGGCCGGATGCATATTCTCCCAGTGAGTGCTTACTGAGTGGCCGGTCCCTTGTGATGAATGTTTGTCTTTTCCATGGTGCTGATGAATGGTCCCGTGATGACTCTCCCACTGCAGCGGAGATGGAAATGGCAGAGGTTAATTCATCATTATGACCCCTATATGGGAAACCACAGAATGCTTTCCCTTATAAAGTGATTGGGCTGGACAACATTTGGTTAGAGATGATGGGATTTACCACTTGAGCAGTTATTGACATTATAACTACAACTAGGGATTGCGTTTAAAAGCAATATTGGTATCAGTCCAGTATTAAAACTTTTGATATTTGTCCATTGTTGCCCCTCTGGGCTTTGATTTTGATGACCTTTTTTTTTTTTTTTTTTTGAATATGTCATGAATATGTCATTCAACAACTGCTACATTAGCAGTACAAAAAAACTAATTCACTCCTTTGGTTAAAAAAAAGTCTTAACTATCTTAAGATGTCATAAGTATCAGTGCGCATGCGCCACCGTGTGTGCAGCCTGTTGTAGTAAGCAATTTCCCTGCAGGGATCAATAAAGTTTTCTGAACCTGAATCTGAAAAGCTTAACCTGTTGTGGATCTGCATTTGTACTAAGATTCTTACAAAAGTGCATACCTGTATCAGTATTGACTGATGTGGGTATTAAATTTTTGGATGTCTGTCTAGTGGTACACTGAATGTGTTAAATACAATGTTGTGTACCTTATATACACTGCTGTACTTACATTAGCCTGCACTATGCTGCATTATAGCCCGTCATGATTGATTTACAGTGTCATGTGTATCTGCTCGTGTCTGTGTGCTTACGTGTGTGTGTGTGCGTGTGTATCTGTCAGGACTCAACATCGCTGTGCTCCCAGAGGGGAGGCATCATGAAGCAGGGCTGGCTACAGAAAGCCAACATCAACAGCAGCCTGTCTGTCTCCATGAGGGTGAGTCACCACCAGACCTCCTTTCTGTTATTCATACAACATAACAACAACAAACACAACAACAGCAACAGCAGCAACAGGCATCAGAACACAACTATGTAACCACAAACTACTTTAGCCTCTTTTGTGGTAGGCATTCGAATCAATAACTTTGACATCATTGGCTACAACCATGCTAATGTAGTTAGACGTGTAAATACTATTAGTAGTATTACTTCTACTCCTGCAGCTAATAATATTTATTTATGTAGCACCTCAAGACAGTTTCAACATGTACAGCAAAAGCAATGAAAACGGTGTATGAATCACAAAAGCACAGCAAGAGACAAAAATTTACTATAAAAGAATTTCAAAAACAATGAAAGATCATCGCATAAAAATAACTTTAAGAGGTTTTAGCAAAGCAACAGATGTGCTTGTAAGCCACATTTCAGATTTTTCTGTCACATGATGAGCTGCTAAAGATGAATCCTCATGACTTCCTTTCTAAATAGGTCTTCAAAAGGAGGTACTTCTACCTGTCCCAGCTGCCTGACGGCTCTTACATCCTCAACTCCTACAAGGATGAGAAGAACTGCAAAGAAACCAAAGGATCCATCTACCTGGACTCTTGCATAGATGTCATTCAGGTACACTGGCCTAGAACAATAAATACACGAAATATGTAATGCGCAATTGCAAATACTGCAATTTCCCTGCAAAGTTGACAGGTGTTTCAAATAACTTTCTAGGCAGTGTATTCTGGAATGGTACCAACAAATCGGTTGCATGTTGGGAAAACATTCAAGCTGACCACATCCTAAGCATTACTGTCTCATTGTCTGTCCTACAAAACAGTTTCTATAGTATGTCGTGAAAATGTGGCCGCATTTGCCGCAGCTAACAATTTGGATGTTTTGTCTAGTGGGTTATGGGCTCACAAAAAGCTGTTGTTTGAGTTTAGTTAGTTCGATGAAACTTTTGGGTGGAAGTGATAGAAGACAAGCGGGGTGCTGGCCTCACCCAGACTCTTGGATTTACAGAATGGCATCATACTGTGTGAGCCATGGTGGTGGTGGCCTTTCCCTTCCTGTTTATTGCTAATGGAATTTTCGACAGAATACAAAGTTGGCTACAAGCACAATCAGCCTCTTGATGTAACACAAAGGTGTAACAAAAACTGTATGTAACAACATGGCTACATGGCACAAAGCATTGAGATAATGTAGAATGAAATATATGACAACTCGGCTCATAACTAAATCAACAAATAAGTCTTTACTGCCCTTCATACTGTGTGCACTGTTAGTCAGCTCTTGGCTTGAATCTCCACTCTTGTGAAAGTCAGTGTGTTTCCTATTCTCGCCACTTCCGCCACGCTCCAGGGCCTTTTCACTGCTTAGACTGGATGGATTTACTGCATTCCATTTGCGTGGGCAGAAAAAGACAAAGTCTGGTCCTAGCAGATTTGCGAGCGGCTGTTGCTGCTGCCTCTTGGCACAGGGCAGCGCCTCAAGTCAGGTCAGGAGTGACTGGCGAGGCTGCCAGGAGGCTTTCACATCGATGAGTGCGCACAGGAGATGAATGGGCAGATGGAGTTAGAGAGAGAGAGAGTTGTTCTGGCGAGTGGTTGTGATGTGAAAGCCTGCGGAGTATGATCTGTTTGGCATGCAGAGCAGGTGTTGTGCCTGTAGGACTACAGCCTTTTGTTTAAAAAGCAAATAGTGTTTGAAGGACATAATAGTTCAGTTAATGCTGAAGTGTTAAACTGGAGAAGCTGAATCATCACTGCATGACTGTACTACAATGTTGATCAGGCTTTTTAGGCTACATTTCACATTTGTATATTAGTCATCTAGGTGATGCTCTTATCCAGAGGGACTTTATGCATGAAACAGCAAAACAAGCTAATTATCCTACTTCACCAACATTATAAGCAGCCACTATCACTACAAGCCACCACAAGAGTCAGAGCTTTTTCCCCTGGCTTTTTCCTCTGGTGAGGTTTAGATAAAATTGGCAACATGTCCTCTGTAAGGACAACAAACTGTGTTTAGTTTATTTGAATCCATTCAGAAGCCCTGTGCAGGGAAAAGTGTCCTGTTAATACTTGGATCAGTTGTTTAGTTTTGATTCCTTGCTGAGTAAGGGGAACATAGTAACTCCCACAATCCCAAAACCTCTCAGTTCTTCATAAAACCAATCTTCCCTCCTCAGTGCCCTAAGATGCGGCGTAACTGCTTTGAACTGAAGATGCAGGAGCGCTACAGCCACTTCCTGGCTGCAGACAGCGAAGCAGAGATGGAGGAGTGGGTGTCTACCCTGAAACAGGCTCTGCAGAGCAGCACTGAGGCTGGTCAGGACAGGAGGAATGGTGGGGAATCACTGGACTGTGTCCTGGGTGAGTTATACGCACATCTTAAAATGCTCAGACATCACTTACATGCGTGCTTATTTAAAAGTGGCTGTGCAGTCATGGTTCATTTTGCCATGAAAATCACATAGCGTTTTAGGTTTAACCTCTTAGCCTTTAGTAATGATAACCAGGTTTACATGAATCCCAGTGGACCCCAAGCCTGACTCTTAAATGGCTGTCATGTTATTGGGATATATAGCCATAACCCTGTACTTACAGTAACTTCTAATATAGAAGCCAGAAATGATATGCTTTCCTGTAAATTGAAAATTCTCCTCAAAGATGTTCAGCTGTAAAGATGTAGTAAAGCTCGGGATGTATGTAGCAAATAGGAATGTGAAGAATGCTATGGCCGCTTATTTCTTTAACAGCTAATTGCCTTTTAATTCTTCTCCCAAATGCTTTTGAATTGCTTGTTACTTTGAGGGGAAGTAGTGGTGAATTGTTGAACCCTAGTTTGTTCTAGCTGTGGAAGAACGCCAGTGATTTTATGCAGTTTTTGCATGTCGTGCCAGCATCCCAAAACCATCGGGGCCTTTATTTTTTCCTATAATAATACACCCTCTGCAGAATATCCCACTGAAACCAAATAGGTCTAGCTCGGTCACAGATCCTCAAGATGCTGATGAGAGATTGGGAGGGCTTCCAGCAAGGCAGAGGGGCCGCTGGAGTTCACTTGGCCCCGTTCTCTGTCACTCCTGCACAGTAGCAAAGGGAGTCAGCTGAATCAGGAAATGCTTCTTTCAGATTTGATAGATTAAGGAAATGCCTCCCACTGCTGTGTAAGGTATCACTTAAGCTGGGTGGAAAATAAAATTTTGCAGACAGCAGAAATGAGGGCCATTAATGAAGCATTTAAATCTAACCTTTACTCTGAACACAGTTCTTCTATGATGATTATTTATTTATTTATTTTCAATTTCTCAATTTGTTGTCTATCTTTTTTTGCATTCTTATTTCCTATATTCATGTGCAATAATACCATTATTGTCATAGTGATGTGTTGCCTATTGATTGATATATTTATTTATCCAATCAGATGAGGACACTGCCAGCCAAGGTAAAGGGGAGAGTCTGATGGAGAGCTTGGGGAGGAGTTTACACCCTGAACTCACAAAGGTACTGCACTGACTGAACACTGCTCATTGTTGGACTTCCTAGAATGTAGTGAATGACTGGTGGATGGATGGAAGATTAAACAATTGATTGGTTAATTGACTGTTTGACTGTTTGAGTTGCAGAAAAATGAAAGTGACTGGATATAGTTATTTATAGGATGTCCTGTTTCACTGTCATGCCTCTCACCACACAGTTTATGCGGTGACAACATAGCATGAGGAAATTAGCTTAATGCATCTAAAAAAAATTCAAAGAATAGTACGGAAAATTGTGTTTATCTCCGCTGTCATTCTTGGATCAAGAGTTGATTATTGTGAGCTTTATTATTAAGCATCATGTGTATTGTATTATGAATTCTAACCTTATAAAAGATAATATATTGCTTGGAACAGCCCAAAAAGAACAGCTCTTTTGTTTAAGCCTCCACATTACAGTCAGTTGTCTAACCCTGAGAACAGCAGTGTCGATTCCACAGGGACGGCGCTGTTTTAATACGTCTGTAAACCCAGAGCTACACACTGACAACAAAGCCCTCTGTGCGCTGCTGCTGTTTCAGTCTGTTTGCTCTGGGCCACTCCAGCACAGCTTTTTCCCTCTCCATGTTAAAACCCGTAAAAGACCACTTGAGTTTGTCCACAGGCTGGATGCTGTGAGAGGAGAAACAAGGGGAGGGGAAGAGGGTAGAGGGGAGGAACAGGGCTCTCACCGTGACCCGAGGGCTTTGCTTTGTTTGTCTCCATTAGATTCCCTTCTTTCTCTCTCTCTGTCTGGGTCTGTTGGACTGTTTGTCTCTCTTTCTCTCCCTGCCTCTGTTTGCATTGGCGCACCAGCAGAGAAAATACTACAGGGCAGCTCAGTGAATAGTGAGCCCAGGTTCCACTTACTGTAGTATTGTTTTTAGAGCCTCATTTCTATTGTCCATTTTGTTTGAAAGGCATTGATTTATTGTTATGGACTTACTTTAATAGCATCTTAATGGTAACAGGATTTACACATCGATTTAACATCATCACAGAGACAATTATTAACCGTATAAAATAAAACAATAAAACACCATAAGAGGCACTAAAATACAAGGTTCAAATAATACTGAAAAAAAGACCTCACTAAGAAATACTTTTTAAGAAGTGATTTAAAAATGATACTGATCGTGATAGCTTCATGCCTAATGGTTGTTGTTCTGATTGCTCGCTCTCTCTCTCTCTCTCTCTCTCCGTCTCTCTGTCTCTCTGCAGTACGCCAGGGAAACAGACCAGTTCAATAAAATCAACAGGAATGACGGCAGACAAAAGCTTTTCTCTCTGGATCCTGAGACGCAGGTACAGATGGTGCCTCTTTGAAATGTTTTGTTGTCCTATCATTTATTTATTTCAGTATTGATTCAAACATTTTGGTCTCTCCTCCCCTTTTCCATCATTTGTGCTGTTTTCTTCTCCTTCATCCTCCTCTCCTCCTCTGGACTCTTCTGTTCCTCCTCCTCCTACACTCCTCACTTATACACTCCACTGATCTCACTGTACGCTTCTCCATTTTTTGTTGTGATGTTTTGGGTCTTCCCGCGTCCTGCTTCTTTCTTCTCTCCTCTCATCATCTCATCCTTTCCTCCCCTCCTGTTTCCAGAGGCTGGACTTCTCAGGCATTGAACCAGACGTCAAGCCGTTTGAGGAGCGTTTCGGCCGTCGTATTGTGGTCAGCTGCCATGACCTGACCTTCAGCCTTCAGGGCTGCGTTACTGAGAAGGGAGATGGCGTCCTCACCAATGTACGTAATCACCTTGTCTCCACAACAAGTATCATGTACTACTGCTACTCTACTAGTACAGCTACAAGTGCTGTTAATAATAATGATGACAAAATAAAAAATAGCATTTTATAAAGTGCTTTAAAAGTGCTGTGTGTGGTGTTTCCAAACATTGATATATCATTGAACAATTAAAGGTGCAGTATGCAAAACTGATGGTCGATTGAAGTGAGGACCATTTTTACTTCAACTGATGCAAAAGGTGGAATAAGCACATAATTGATTAGCAAGGCAGGCCAATGATGAGAACTATGTAAGCTCAACTGTCAACTGTCAGTTTTGTACAGTGCACCTTTAATTGTTATACTTTGGTATAATCCCCACAAAGCATTGAGATCGTAGACAACTGAAGCCTCTGTCTTACACCAGCTGTGTTATTAGTGTTTCTTAAACCTAAGATTACTTTTCTAATAAAACCCATAAGCTCCAATAGCAAATATGTCATAGTTCTAGGCATAGTTGTCCTCCCTCTGCCTCACTGGCTTTACTTTCTTTGCATTTTTACTTAAACGTTCACACTTAAGATTTACTGCAAAGAAAGATAAACATGTTGGAAGTGATTTTGCCATCAGTGTTTGCCTCCCTCTGACATCTGCCAATGCTCGAACCACTGATAGCTTTAGCTCGGTCTGCACTGGGTGTGTCTTAGAGCCAAAAGCCCCGAGTGCTTAAGACTACTAGACTTTTGAACTGGTTGCATAACAATCTTAAGGCTCAGTGGCTCATAAGAGCGCTATGATTGAAAAATGTTAACATTAATTCCAAACCTAATGGGTAAGCAGTGAAGATATTTTGGCAGCGATTTTATCTGCATACACCAGTTAAAATCCTGGCTGCTGCTGCATTTTGAACAAGCTTGAGATGATGGGTGCTGCTGGAGGCATATCCACCCAGAAGACACAGCTTCCATTTTCACACCACACACCGTCGGCCAGCCTAGCCCTCTGCAGCGCTGCCCCAAATAGTCTGTCTTCATAATTCATGTTGGCCCGTCTAGGAGCTGTTCCAGCAGCTTGCAGCCAAGCCAGATCAGGATAATGCAGCATATGCAAGAGAAGCAAGACTGGAAGTACATTTTATGTGATATCAATTTTCATTTTGCTCATGACAAAATGCTTCCAGTTTAATTAAAATCTACCCTGCAATAGTACACATAACTTTGATCTACTGCTACGCTGTAAACAACCTGTTTTAGTTTTTTACTTCAGATGGGAACAATTGAGCCACAAACATCATTGTCCCAGATAAACAAAGACTTAAGCTTATGCAGACAGCCAGTCTGATGAATGAAGCACACCGAGCGTGTGATGAATGAAAAACTTGCTATTAGGACAAGGCAGCAGCAGTTTGGAGCATGGTGGAGCGCTGCCTTCGTCACAGTGGATTACTGTTGTCATAAAACACTGAGCTAAATCTCCTCCTGCCTGCTGGAGCATTAGAGCTGGGAGGAGAGGTAGTCTGGCTGATTTGTGTGGTTTGGAAGCTGTCACACTCTCTCCCTTTGCCTACTCTTCCTCTTCTTCCTTTCCTTTCATACACTCAGATCAGGTTTACTGTCTCCTGGAAAGACTCAGACTTGTCCATCAATCAGTGTTGGCATACGTGCATAATCATTTCAGACGTGTGCAGGCTTGGCTTGAACAGAGCACACATTTACCGGCAGGCGCGTACAAACACAAACACAAATGCAGACAGATAAACTATAGCTCAACTCATTTTAGAAACCTTATATCAATACCAGTATTTTTTTGATTGAAGCTGCTTGAAACCAGTATTTTATACAGATAATTTGTGCTGTGCTATTAACCATTTTCCAAACCAAACCAAACCAAAAAAAATAAAAATAAAAAATCTAAAAATATAAGAATTCACTGTTTTTGCTCAGAATTGTATTCTTTGCATGGTATTTAGACCATCATGGGACAGTAAAACTCAGTTGTTTTAGGTGAGTCAGCAGCAACACTGATTGGATGTTACCCGATTTTTATTAAAAGGTCAGTATCAGCACAGCAATACAGCAGTCTAATCCGAATACATACATATACTGTCTCTCTCTTTCTGTGTTTATATATCTCTAAATCTTTCTGCTAGGTTTTCTGTTCTGTATTTAAATATCATGAATATTAACACCAACACACATAAACAAACACTTTCACACTCCTCCCTCCCTTCACACTCCGTCTCTCTGCTTGTCACGCAGGTGGAACCATTTTTCATCAGCCTGGCTCTCTTCGACGTTTCCAAGAGCTGCAAGATTTCGGCCGACTTCCACGTGGACCTCAACCCGCCCTGCGTGAGGGAGATGCTGGTCGACGCCTCCGGGCAGCTCTCCCCTTCGTCAGACTCGGAGGGTGGCGGAGGAGTTGGGGAGGGAGGCGGCGGAGTCATGGTGAACGGAGACACAGGGAAGGGGAACGGCCTGCCTGTTCTCCAGAGGGTGTCGGAGTCTCTGCTGCGCTTCCCTACACAGGTAGCGACATGATTTTCCCGTGCACCTCCTCAGAATGAGTAACTGCTTTTGCCTGAATCAGAGGTACAGCAGCCATTCAGATTTGAGTGTGAAACTTGAGTCACTGTCATGCCATTCATACATTTATTTGGTGTGAATAATGCAATAGTCCATCCTTGTTGGAAAGCGTCTCCTGACATCAGTGACCTTCTGAAAGCATGCATTGATAGTATTTACTGTTGGACATGATTCCACCATAATTTGATTTTACTATCTATTTATAGTAAGAACACTAAATGAAATTTCTGTGGTGGTATAAAACTTTGTTGCTTCAACATTCAAATAAAAGATAATACTCAGAAAACAAATTAAAACAAGTAAAAACAAGAAGGCACCAAATAGCAGTTCATTTTCTTTGATCTTAGTTGGAGTGGAAAAGTTGTTGCATGTTTGTTTTGTTTAGGCTCTGAAAGCCAAATTACAGGTGAACAAGGACTGTTATCCCACCAGACTGGAGATATTTGGTGGGGGGGGGAGTTCAAAGAAATCTAATTCTAGTCCATGTAACTTAAGCTAAGCATGGTGGACTTGTCTGTCCTCCTTGTTGTAATTTACTCTCTGTGGAGTTCATGCCAGTTGGGAGCGCATGAAGAAATAGCCGTGTACGAGCTTTAGTTGAGATTGCAGTTTACCCCCAGCTCATTTTGTAATGCCAGGCTTTTCCAAGCGTGGGTAGCTGCTTGCTATCAGATGCCAACATCCATCTCCATAAAGCCTTGCATTTTGGAATCATTTCCTGGAGCTGGATGGGATTACATTCTCACTCTTAGTTGCAAACTGCACTGCAGTTCAATGGGAAGAGGACTGAGGGCCAGATTTAAGTACATGAAAGGCACAGCACACTTTTCTCTCTGCCTGTCAGGCAATTTGCATTCAAAATCTCTGTGGAATTACCATTGAATTTACAAAACAGATAATTATACAGTCAGCACCTGGACCGCCTTCTACTTGCAGTTTTGCACATGTAGCAGAGCTTAAAATGTGCACAATGGTGGAGCACTGGAGTTTGTGCTGCATGCAGCCCTCAGCCAGAACGCACACTTCACTGGAAGTGTGAATCATTATCGAAACTTTTTCCAGCCTGCAAAATAGTGGGACTATTTCTTTAAGAGAGTACTTCCCACTTTTTCTAAGCATGAGGGCTGGAAAGAGTGTCGATAATAATTCAACCTTTGTTTCCAGGCCATTGCACCTGTTGGGTAAATAGCACTCATATTGCTAAGAGCAGAATGTCCCTGAAAAGACTTGACACATGTGTACCAGTGTCTTGCATTTCAAGGCACAGTTACATGGTGCCACCTGACTTTCATTGTTATTGTTCTCATCTGCCCAGACTGAACACTGAGGAAGTAAACACTCCAGAGTTTGAATAAACAGCATGTCTGGTGTGATTATGCCCTGAGCCTATGCAGCATCATCAGTGGAACAGCACCATGCAATACACACCCTACAATTTCCCAGACCAGTAAGGTCATGGTTGTGTTTTGTCCTCTGTCTCTGACACTGCTCAATGAGGTGACACAGTACTGCAGAGCCATGCATCTCCACAACAACACAGTGCATACGTTCTGCAGCTGGGCTGGGCGGGGCCAGTGACCAGCTGACCGATTCCTCTGGCCTCCTCTGAGGTCAGAAGACTCTGCTGACACTACAGTGATTGAGCCACATACACAAACATGCAATAACTGTGTCTCTCATATTGACTTCTCCTTTTGATGAAAATGCTGCACACTCAGTTTCATGCTGTGTTGTGACTGTGTCTTTCCTCGGAATTTAATACTCCAGACGATTGGACATACACCAAACATGTTTTCAGAAATTTGAGACAGGATCCTCATGAGTGTAGCGCCTTCGAACACTTTTGCAGGCTATTTCAGAATGCCTTCTTTATGTGTCGTCCTTGCTTTTTAATGCAAGCTTCCCTCCTGTCACTTCTCTTTGCAGGATTTTAAGCCTGCAGTTTATTGAGGAAAGAATATGTCAATGTGTGAGTGTTACTCTTGGCTCAGGGTCTTGGCACACAGTGTAAACTTCTGCAGGTGCGGGTTGAGGTCAGCACACATGCATGCACGATACACACACACAGAGGAGGTCTGGTCCTCACCTCTGTTTGCTTGACCCATTAATATGATTAAGTCTTTCAGCAAGACTAGTGCCCTGCAATAAATAAAGGGCTGTTAGGTCATAAAACACACACAAACACACTCTTTTCCTCTATCATGACAACAGATAGAAGACAGAAATAATCTAAAGGTGAAAAGATAGAAAGGGAGAGTCAGTGGAACCAAGGCTGCTCCACTGTCAGTAATAGACTGTCTGAAAGCTGCAGAGATGAAGTAAAACAACCATTCCAAGTTTACATATGTTTAAATTATGGTCTCAATGTACAGTACTGTTTAGCTACATCTGTGAAAGAGCTACACCAGCGGAAAACACACTTGTGCACACGTCAGCCATGCACACGCTCACACACACACACACACACACACACCTACAAACTTAGCTACCTCTGTGATTAGTGTGCTATTATAGCCTGGTGGACCACAGTGTAATTTAGGTGCGCTGGGTGTGTTCCAAGGACAGAGCCTCCACCTCTTCTACCCTCTCCCTACTGCCTCAGCAGCAGCAGCTCTCAGGAGGGCGGTTGCGGGCTCCCTTTAAGTTCATTACACAACTCACAAATCTAATAAGTTTGCGTTGGTGCAAGTATTAAAGGGATGCATAAAAAATGTCCGCCTTTGTCCTTTGGCTTGCTCCCAGCAGTGACGGCCCTTGTTTACGAAAAGAAACGCTGACATGGTTTGCGAGCCATTTTGGGAAGTACAGCAGTGGAACCTTTTTTTCCCTGTGCTGTGACAAAAATAATCAGCAACTGATCATGTCAAGGATCATTAAGATTAAAATGAGGCAAGCTTGTGTGTGATTGCTTTAAACGTGAACCTCAATGAATCAAGGCAAATGGGAGTTAATGGGTAGCATTATAGGTTTGTGGGCAATCTGTGTGTATGTGTGTGTGTGTGTATGTGTGTGTGTCTGACTAGCACATTGTGTTCTTTGAGTCATCTGACTTGCTTCACTCACTGGCTTTTTTTAAAGTGTGTATTATTAATGAGGTGCAACTTAGGCAGTGCACCTAAATGCTTTCTTGAAGTCTTTGTCTGATTAAATGCTGTCTTGATGCTGATGTCTTCTTCAGTTACCCATGCTGCATTTTTCATGATTTCCAAAATTAACTACCTCTGTGTATTCCCTCACTTCTCCTGGGTGCTCTGCCACTCCCAGAAGTGTATTTTTATTTTTATTTTTTCGCATGCACTTTTGTATGTGTCTGTGTGCGTTCGTATGTGAGTGCACGTTTGACACTGAGCTCATGGCTGCCACATCTCACCAACCTGAAAATAGTTGTGAGCCCATGTGGTTTTCCTGTATAGCCTCAGCTACTAAACAGCAGCCACTCCCACTGCACTGGCCTTTTAGAAGCAGTGCAAAAAGTGAAGATTGAACAGAAATTTGCATCAGAAAGTGCAGATGAATGAATCCCTAATTATTGGAGTGCCTCAATGGCTTTTAATGAAGTCATTTCACCTCAGATGTCTTCAGTCCCCATCAGGCCAGCAGCTGCCTCTTCTCCATCTTCCCAGTGGAAAATTCCTAGGAAAGGGTTCAAGGGCAGGAATGACAGATTCATTATGTACTCACAGCCTGCTGATATGAATCACGACTGTATCACCAAAACCCTTCACTCATTTGCCTTTTCCCTCCATCTTTCCTTCTGTCCTTAAGGGGATCTTTTCAGTAACCAACCCCCATGCTGACATCTTCCTGGTGGCCCGTGTGGAGAAGGTTTTACAAAATGGCATCACTCACTGTGCCGAGCCGTACATCAAGACCTCTGACATCAACAAGGTCTGCCGCCTAACTTTCTTCTCATATATAAAGACACCCACATACTCAAACCACTGCTGAGCGCGTTTACTTTTACTTCAACCACGGAAGTGTCACTTTATGAAGCCATATTGTATAACTGTTGCCTTCTCTTTTTCCTCTTGCTTCTCTTTTTTGTGTGTGTGTGTGTTTTCCATGTGCGTTTGCCCATCTTAACCCCAGACTGCTCAGAAAGTGCTCAAAGCTGCCAAGCAGACATGCCAACGCCTGGGCCAGTACAGGATGCCATTTGCCTGGGCTGCCAAGTAAGACACAAATAACCCATAACTCATATTACTATCCAGAAAGAGACATTTGGATTCATCTGTGGAAGAGTGTAATAAGACATCACTTAAGACATCTTCATATTGACATAATCGCCTATGTGACACAGCTGTGTATACCTTAACAGTGTATTTATTGATGGTGGAGAGCTGTGACTGTTTGGTGTCTGAATTTCAGTAGAAGTGCAGCATCAGCCTGATACACAGATCTATCCCTTGTTGAACATGTGATATTCAGCTGTATGTGCTGCACAGGCATTGCAGTCATGTTGACATCTGGTTCCAGGCAGGTGTTTAAAGATGCGCAGGGCAGCCTGGACATGGATGGGAAGTTTTCTCCACTGTACCGCCAGGACAGCAGCAAAATCTCCACTGATGACATCATCAAGCTGCTGGCTGACATCAGGAAGTGAGTCACCGCAAAACTGCAGTGTTTGTCAGTGCTTAGTTACTGTAGCACACAACACACACTTAAGTGTATTGGTGGCTCTTTGGTCTTGCTTGCATTGTTGTACGTGTTTGGCACTACATTAGGACATCAGGGGCCTTTAAATAATGGGATTTCCAGTAAATCATTTAAATAAATGTTCTCTAGTCAGACTCAGCAGCACTTTATTGAAGAATGAATAAGTGCATCTCCTTCTTTTGAATCTCCTTCCCCTCTGCAGGCCTGAGAAGAGCAAGCTTCAGATCATTCCTGGACAGCTGAATGTCACCATTGAGTGTGTCCCACCTGACTTCTCAAGTGTGTATTCGTCTCTATACACCCTCCTTATTCTATTTGTCTCACATTATTTCCATTGTGAAGTAGAATGCGTGCATTGAAAAAGCATTAATAAATGCAGTATAAACAGGGAAAAAAACATTTTTGATAAATACTTGGCCTATGCTGCCCTTTTTTCTGGGCATGTGCTTCATTGAAATCTGCAGCACTATTCTGTCTGAACCTTCTGTACTCATACAGGAAAATAGTTGGCCTAGTTATGATTTCTTGCCATGCATGTGCGCCTGTTTTACATTATTACATTTCAGACTTTGCAACAGCAGAATAAGATTAAATTCATTAGCAACATTACAAGCAACAAACAGTGGAGAGTGCAAAGATCAGATCAGGGAATGGGATTAGCAGACGTTTTTTACAGCTGCCATTTTGAAATGAAATAGCAGGTAAACACAGGTGATACTAATTTGTTCCATTTAAGTCTAACAGAGCCAGGGTCCTGCTATTGTTCATGCTGGCTCACTGGAAAGACTCTGCTACACTTAAATGGAACAGAACTTTCAATAACGTCATTAGTAACACCTGTGTTTACCTTCTGTTTCATGTCAAAGTGGCTGCTGTGGAAAAGGTCTATAAGGGAGAATTTGATGAGGTTGATAACAGGACGGGCTGCAGCATTCTGCATCAGTTGTAGAGTTGTATTAATTACTTTTAGAGAATAATTGCCAGGAGTTAGTAGAAATGGTTAAAATATGATTACGATATAATGATCCCTGTGGGGAAGTTTGTTCATTTGCAGTGGCAAATAGAATAGGTTACAGGAGAATATGAATAAAATCGACAGGGATCATGTAAATATACGCAGCTGATGCATTTAAAATGAAAAGATGTTAAATAGAAACGCATGAAAGGAAACTGTAAAAAAGTACATTACAACATTATGAGATTGTGCAAACTAGCAGCAGAAGTAGCTGTAGAATTTACTGGAATGAAGAAAAAATAAATGAGATTGTGTATGATTGTAGTTGCCGCAGACCAGATGGGAGATGATTAAAACTTAAACAAGATCTGCAGGATTGATTTGTGATTGTGATGCGAGCCGTGCTTGAGATTGACACCGAGATTCAGGTGGTTCAGTTGTGCCATGTGGCTTTGACATCTTGAGCTCCAGTCTGGTGGTTGGCTGACTCCTGTGCTCCGTCCCCCCAGACACGGTGACCTCCTCTTACATTCCCGTCAAGCCCTTCGAGGAGGGCTGTGAGAGGGTGTCAGTGGAGATGGAGGAGTTCCTTTCTGAGGAGGCCAAGTACAGCTACCCCTTCACCACATACAAGAACCACCTCTACATCTACCCCCTGCAGCTCAAGTACGACAACCAGAAGACCTTCGCCAAGGTTTGTGCATGTGTGTGTGTGCGATTCAGAATTGTGTTGAACTGATAGAGTTGTCAGGGTGGTGATGGCAGAAAAACTGAAGAAAAAGGATTGTTTTGTGTCAGACTGTCAGACTGAATCACTGATTATGCTCTTCACTGCGTATTGATTGAATTATGTAACATTTTCTCCCTGCCAGGCCAGAAACATCGCAGTCTGCATCCAGTTTCGAGATTCAGACGAGGAGGGTGCGAGCTCTTTAAAGGTGAGTTCAGGATTAAATGTCCTTTTTTGACTTCTTTCACACACACAAGCTTTAAATGTACCAAACTGACACTGAGATGTAGTGGATATCAGGAAAAGTACTTAAGGAAATGAAATACTTAAGTGTACTTTTAAAAATACAAAACAGTTGTCAGTTAGCACAAATTTCAGTTGAAGGGAAGTCGTGGCATTTCAACATTGCTGCTGAGTTCTTTTTCTCACGCAAAGGTAGATCAGTGTTTTCCGGCTTGACCCCGGTGTTTAGTGGTTTGAAATGGATAAAGAATATGAGCGTAAGAGCAGTATGTAGTATTTGTGAGTGGTTGAAGTACAAGTTTTATGGCAGCATCCTTTCTTAAAGTTGGATTGTTTGCGTAGTGAATATGTTTATATGAAATCATGTTTCGAGGTTGGTCAAAGGGAAGACTGAGGGTTTTTATAAAGCTATCCTGTTGATTACTATGAACTTAGTTGACAAGGGAATATTATTTTTCTTAAGACATCACATGCAAACATTTAATTTCATAAGGTGTAGTAACACTTTCCATCGACCTGCAGCGGCTTACAAATGAAATTGGTATGTGGAAGTTTTTTATAGAAGTCTGTTTTATGTAGAAGATAAAATTAAAAACAAGAAAGAGGACATACTCTTCACAAAGTGCAAGACAGAGTACAGTTGAGGGGCCAGAAAAGGAGAAAGGAAAAGCTTACAGAAGCTGGTTATTACAGCTGGCAAGAGGATATAATGAGAGGTCATTCTCTCTCTCTCTCTCTCTCTCTCTCTCTCTCTCTCTCTCTCTCACTCTCTCTCTCGCTACACATGTCAAATATTTGTGGGTGGAAACAGTAATCAAAGGGCCATCGATTTTTTTCCTTTTCAATTTTCCAGAAGGAAGGAATAAAATAGAAAATTTTGGCATTCTGGCATAGCCAAAACATTTACACTTTTTGAACATGATCAAGGGACTCCAGACAGACAGATTAGCTTGCATCCATCTTAGATACACACACACGGTCGGCTTTCAAACAATGCTTGACGCACACTGAGGCAGGGTAAGTTGTTTACCACCAGCGAGCAGATGCCGGCAGCACACCTCAGAGGAGATTTCATCAGACGCAGCGGAAACCCACAGTCTGATTGAGGTAAAATTCCTCAGAAGTTTTTGGGAAAAGACCCTGGAGCCTAAAAGTTCGGAAAGGATGGAATATCTCAGAATTGAAAACACAGCCAAAGCTGCATTCATGTGCTTACGTTTGATGTATCTGAGTGCTTACTTGGATTTTGTGAGGGCAAGCAAAATTTTGTTGTCTAATCTCTCATCTGTTTCTTTATTATCTACTGTAGCAGATCTGTAATGCACTTGAAACAGCACATTCTAGTCATAGTGGCCCGATGTCAGTACGCTGCCTGTCTCAATTGATTATAGTGTGTGGAATTAGCAACTTGACCACACACCGAAGAAATGGTGGCAACAGTGCAGCTAGTGGAAAGGAAACATTTGGAGTATGGTACTCTACTGTGCAGTGCATGTATGAGCAGGACTGCAGACAGATGATAAGATCCCAGCAAGGCCTTGGCCCGCATCCCTAGTCAGGTAATCAGCATTTCCATCATCTCAGCACTTCCACGGGCTGCTGCCGTGAAGGCCCCTGAATGTGTCGTTTCCATGGTGGTAGACAAACCATTCACAGCGTCCTATCGTCTTACCTTCTGATCTCCAGCACAGATCCTCGCCCAGATTTGTTCAAGGACCCAACCCTTAAGACGCTGAGCCCTCTCCCATCCTCCAGCAGAGGCTCCGTCACTTTCCTCCATCCCAAGTCCCATCAGTCTCAATCAGTTGGCTCCAGGACCCTGTCCTTCCTCTGGCCAGCACTGGCCATTACAGTTCATTAGGGGTGACTACAGTGATTAGCGTCCTCATTACATTATCAAAGCAGCCACTGGAGCAGGCTGGACTCTGAATTCCCCTCTTACTTTTGTCAACCCTCATTAATATCATGCATTGTGACCTGGTCCAGCTTGACCTCTATACACAGACGTATTGTTCTCACTGGGCTTCTCACAGTAGCTGCTGCTCAGATTCAGCCTATGATCATGTGGTTTTTCCTGTATAGTTTACAGGGTAGTTTCCTTTGTGGGTGCCATATTTACTCCAGCTTATCAGTTCCAGTTCCTTTCACATGTTTTGTGAAGTATGTGTATTTTATGTGAATATTTAGATCTATCTAATAAGCTCATATGGAGTCACAGTGGTGTAACTGTTATGTAATTGCTCTGTTTTGTCAGCTTTACAGTTTCCATGGGTAATTGATCAAAATAAAGTGCTGTGTGAGACTTGAATGTCCACATAACTTGCTAGCTTGCAGCCTCTCCTGTCCAGGACTCAGAGATTTCTAAGATCCAAACAGAGGCTGTTTTTGAAAATGTCAGGTTCTGCTTTGTAGTTTCTCAATTCTTTTTTTTTCATCTGTTTGTGCTTCCAATATTGATACTCTCTCCTGGCATGAAGGACTGTGCCTTCAAGCCCTCCTTCTTCCAAATATTGTCTTTAACCACAGATTGCTGAGAACTTACTCACTGCCGTGCCCCACCATCAAAGAGCCAGAGGTTGATGACTGATGGTTGTGTTTGATTGTGTTTCAGTGCATCTATGGCAAGCCAGGAGAGTCACTCTTCACCAGCAATGTGTATGCAGCCGTCCTGCACCACAACCAGAGCCCGGAGTTCTATGATGAGGTGAGACTCAGAATCAAACATAAAGATCCCGTTCTAGCCTTTCCTTACATTCATCAGCAGTTTTACAGTTACAGTTTTACTTTGCACATTCCAATCTTGAATGTGAATAAAACTTGAACAGAACATGAAACAATATAATAAGAGGAAGGACTCGTATAGCACGATGTTGACTCAAAATGAAAGTTTTGAGGAAATGATAGAGATGGGCAGCTGAAGCTACATAGAGGAAATTCACATGACTTCGTATTATTGTCTAAAACCTTCAAATCTTAGATTGCAGTGTTCAGTGCTCAAATTCTCCAGCCAGCATGGGGCTAATCCCATAAATCTGTCTTGAGGCAGGGCTGTGATCTCACACGAGACTGGTCTAACAGTCAGACCCCAGTACACACACGAGAAGCAAAACGCTGAGCACAAGAGGCAGAGTCAGGACACTGTCAGAAAGCAGCAGAAAAGAAGAGGCCATATGGCTCTGCTGTCAAACAGACGCCTCCAGCACACATATATACTTCAACACGCTTCATCCACCAGCCACTTAATGGAGCATTTCTGCTTGAACATGGTAACAATGTGCTATGGATGGTGACACTTCATATAGTTTCATTCAAGACAAAACCGGACTTCCTTATTAGGCAGTTTGAATTCCACTGAGAATTTCTGAAAACAAGAATCTCGATTACACTAAGGCTTTCAAGAAGTGAATGACTAACTGAATGACATATGCCTGTGTCATATATAAATTAAACTTTGATGGTATTCAACACACTCCTTAATTTGTAGAGAATTAGATCTGTATGGGTGGTAAATCAATTTAGCTATATGTGTCATTTTCTTTTATTAAAGGAACATGTGCAAGACGTCTGCATTTCCTGTCTACTACCGCCCCCTTGTGGATAAACTGTTTATTACGGTCGTTAAGGTGGTTTCACTAAACCTTTTTTTTAGGGATTCAGTAATATCACGTTTGCTATAATTTTAAGAGATAAGCTTTGACCAAATATCAATTCGCCAGTTTTTGTAAGTTACTCCTCTGTCTTTATTAGACAGTTCAGGAGAAGAAGGGGGTGACGTGCTATAAGGGTCCTGGACTGGCTTTGATACCAGAACTTTGCAGTTGCACAGTTAGCCAACTGCTTTGACTAAACCTTTTACTGAGTTTGAGTTTTTTTTAAAGATTGAGATATATGAAAGTGATGGAAAAGAAAGCCACTGTTCCACATTGAATCTAGAGACTTGGCTATTTGAAGAATGAGTGTATTGCCAGAGTGTTTCCCAGACTTGCAGCAATTAAAACAGTGCTGATACATTTCAGCCATCTTTAAGTAATTAGAATTAGACTAATCTCTGTTGGGGAGATCTAAGATCCTTGATGAAAAGCCAGAAATCAACTGTGCTTTGATTTCTGAGCATGTTACACAAAGCTCCAATGATCAAATTCTCTGATAACTGTACTCTATTTTAACCTGCTACATTCACGGCAGTATTGGTATCATTATGTTTCTGTGTAGTGGTCAGTATGAATACATGATGCTCATAATAACCCCAAATGGCATGACCTGTTCCCATGTGTGCAGATCAAGATTGAGCTTCCTGTCCACGTGCACGAGAAACACCACATCCTCTTCACCTTTTACCACATCAGCTGTGAGTTCAGCAGCAAGACCAGCACCAAGAAGAGAGAGGGAGTGGAGTCTCTAGGTATGTCAGTAGTGTGTGCACATTTGCAATAACAAATACATCAAAACCACAATACTGGCAGTTTTAAAATTGCAAGATAGTGCACTCATTTTGTTGAAGAGA
Source organism: Holocentrus rufus (assembly GCA_900302615.1). Classification (NCBI taxonomy): domain Eukaryota; kingdom Metazoa; phylum Chordata; class Actinopteri; order Holocentriformes; family Holocentridae; genus Holocentrus; species Holocentrus rufus. The sequence continues at coordinate 91,389 of OMLF01044758.1, forward strand.
ACGGTGTTTTCACTGTTTGGAATTCCAACAAATCGGTTAGCAAGTCAGGGGAAATGTTTCATTTTATTCAAAGCAACCAAATCCTGAGCATTAGCATCTCTGTTTCTCTCCCCTGTACTTTTTAAATAATTTCATGGGCTTTTCCCAATTTATGTGCCATTTGGGAAAAAAAAGAAGAATTGCTCATTTGTTGCATCCTAGAATTCACTAATTTTGGGGAGTTTTTTATTTAGCCTGTTAAAATTCACAATACATGCCCATGCTAAGCTGTGCTTGAGTTGTATGTGTCTCTGTAAATGTGTCCCAGTTAGCTTAACTGTGTTACATTTTCCCGTGTCCCAGTGGGCTACTCCTGGATTCCCTTGCTGAAGGATGGCAGGATGCAGTCTACAGAGCTCCTGCTGCCCGTCTCCGCCACCCTGCCTCCCGGATACCTGTGGGACAAGAGTCAGGACGCCAAGAAGGTACGACCCCCCAAGCTCACATAGAGCCTGAAGCACCGATGTTGCCCACAGGTTCTGGACATGGGACAATCACTTGCTGCATTTATTTTTAATAATCTGCTTAAAACTCTTGCTATTTCTGTGCAGTCCCAACCGGATATAAAGTGGGTGGAAAATGCCAAGCCACTGTTCAAAGTCAGGACCCATGTAGCATCAACAATATACACTCAGGTACAGCGCTTCATTCTTTTAACATTCTTGACACAATGCAGTAACAAAATATGTGGTTGATACTGATAATTGAGTGTTGGGCCTCTGTTTCCTCTGTAGGACCTGCATCTACACAAGTTTTCCCAGCACTGCCAGCTGATGAGGACAACCTCAGAGGGCAACCCAGCAGAACTCATCAAATATCTGAAGGTGACATAAGTGACATCACCGTGCCTTAGGGATTTCTGGGTTTTCACTCTTACATTTGATCCAGCTCATAATGAGAAAGGCGCTCTGTAGGCTGTGTGAAACAGAAATTTGAGAGTGATTTTTGATTTTGACTCACACTAAGATGAACAATGAAAAAGAGAGGTGCAGGTTTACTTCCTCCATTGCTACAACACAAAATACAAGTCCTTTTTTTTCCAATATTTATAAATGCACAGCACTTTAAAGTGAATTTGACACTTTCAAATTCATGCATAAATTTCATAGTAGTCCCAGTGCAGTGTAAAGTCTTCAAGTCAAAAAAATTATAAAAATCATTAGTGAGATAGAAGTATTAAAACTGTTTTATTTACTGATGAAAATAAGCATGTTTTTGTGCTATTTGGAATTTCTGAAATGCTCGTTTGTTTCTTACACATTCCCAGCAGAACTTAAATAAAATGACCTTTGCCGCTTTACTCTTACTGCAGTCTTCTCTTATGGCAATCTTCTTTTTTTTTTACCTGGATTCCCATCGTCAACTTACATTTTCAGCCTTACTGTTCCTGTGTCCCTCTGTTCCTCCCTTCCCCAGTGCCTGCATGCCATGGAGACTCAGGTTATCATCAACTTTCTTCCCACTGTGCTGATGCAGCTGTTTGAAGTGCTCACAACGGCGACCAAAGAGGCCCACGAGATTGCCGTCAACTCTCTCCGGTCAGTTAGGACGTGTATGATAATGTTAACTGTGGCTGCAATTTGTATTTGTATTTAATATTGAAAAAAACACATTGTACTCTGTAAATATTTCTAAACTAAAATTATGATTATTATGATTAAAATGCATTCATGCATTTTAAGCAGACAATTTACACCCTCTATAATGTTTTCAGTAATACAATGCCTTGCTCTGTACCCTTAGTGTGATCATACACATCGTCTCCAGATGTCATGAGGAAGGACTAGAACACTACCTGCGCTCTTTCCTCAAGGTATAACACAAACATGACTTTCTGTTGATCCTTAAATGTGCTAACTTAAAGCAAATGTTCAAATGACTCGGCGCTTGTCAGTGTCCCTCCCTGTCAATGTGTGTAGTGATCAGTGTGTTTTCCCATCTTCAGTACGTGTTTGTGACCAGCAACCCTGCAGCAGGGAACTCGGCGACCACTCATGAGGTGCTGGCCACCGCAGTCACAGCCATCCTCAAACAGACCGCTGACTTCAACACCAGCAACAAGCTGCTCAAGGTGTGTGTGTGTGTGTATTATACATTTTTTCTTACTATATTATATATTATATATATATATATACATATATGT
>OMLF01044762.1:0-13315 GCA_900302615.1 Holocentrus rufus
TATTAAAGATGCAATTGAATATACAGGTTTCATCTTTGCCCCTTCAAAATAAAACCCAATAATAACAATAATAATAATAATAATAATAATAATAATAATAACAATAATACTAATAATAATCTTTTGGGGATGTTTGATCTTTAGGCTAAGGTACATTTTACAGTTAATAAACCATATATTGATTCATATGATTCAGTCTGTCAGGTAAACATGGACAAGTCGTCCCTCCATTAAAGCACTGACACACACACACTGTACTAATACAGATCCACATGAACTCTCCTTATATTGGAGGGAAATTATCATCCCGCAGCTCCAACTAATGTTGCAGTTTCACTTCAGATTTGCCAAGTACAAAAGGATTTGATTTGTGAAATAATGATTCAGTAAATATACATACTGTATGAATCTCACCCTGCCTGGTGTTCCTGTTTGAATAGCATGTATTGTTAAAATAAGGGCCGTCCCCTTCAAAGGTTGATTATTTATCATAGTCACAAATCATATAAAGGATTGGCATATTTCATGCAAACAAGGCCACCCATTCCTGTAAACTGCTGCGTTGTTGTCGTCACCTCACCGCTGAAGGACACACACAGTACAGATCGTCTCTTCTCAGCGGCCTGCACAGCGGACTTCCTCCCAGCTGCTCCGCCTCCTCACTGATAGACAGTTACTTATAAAACCCCCTCAACTAAAAGTGTCTGTGGCTCGAGTGGTAAACTACACATGATCAACTGAATCAGAGTGACTTGGCAGTATTTATGGTGGAAGCAAATCTGTTTCCTGTTCCTTTATGCAGACCCTCTGACATGGTACATCAAATAAATCTCAATACAAAGTTACTCTTGTTCAGTCCCTAATGAAAAGACATCATGTAGAACAAAGTGACATTATTTGCATGCTACGGCTGTCGATACGATGCTGAGGCTGCTGACTCAGCAGGCTGGCAAGGCATTCTGGGGCCGCTCCGCCTGGAAACACAGCTGACGTCTAGGCTGCGGTACTCTAGCTTTTTACAACCCTGGCAGTACGGAGAAGACGAATGTGAACAAGAACACAAACACGGCACCACTGTGAGTGTTTTAAAGGGCGTCCAGACTGCGGTTTGACCTCGAGGTTACCTCCATTTAGCTCCACACTACCAACAGCGGCGCTCTGCCTCCTTTATCTGTCGTTGAGTTTGGGCGAGTCTGTCGCCTCCTCGTCCTCATCCTTGTCGTCCTTCGCCCCGATCAGCCGCTGGCGGGCGAAGTCTTCGAAGATGATGTCGTCGTCGCTGAGGGAGGGAAGAGGGTCAGCCGGTTTGTTGTGAGTCTGAGGAAACACTGACAAGTTCCTGCAGTGACACCAAGACCAGGTCCTGCCTCTGCTGAGCTCCAGCAGCAGCTGTCTGTTTTAACATTGAATCCTGGGAGGCTGCTGATAAACACTCAGAGAGTCTCCTCTCTAAAAAAGACACCTGTGACATCAGCTGTTTTTTATCATCTGACCAATCACAGCACGAGGAACATGGAACATGTTTAAACAACAGCACTGTTTTGTCTTTTTTTTTCTTAATCAGCTCAAAAGCCTCTGAGGGCAGCAGAGGAACCTGCTGTCTGAACTGTGGCTGATAAACTGACTTCATATCAATGTCATTTCATAAGTACGTATGTCTGGGATTTTACAGATTGTGATTAGAGCCTGACTGATACTGGACTTTACAGGCCGATATGAATGTCAATATTTGAGGATAAAAAACTTCAGATTTTATATTTTATGCAGAATTTGTAGCAAGGAATCCTTAGATTTGGTAACCAAATACAGCTGCAGGTCGTCGTAATAAACATCTGTACTGGAGACTCGATATTTTACAAGTGAACAATAAACTTTATAAACGATTTAAACAAGCATCAGCTCAGCTGTGATTGGCTGCTCTGCCAACTCACTGCTATACAAACTATTGTAAACAATACAGTCCACTGGACAAAGTGATGATGACACTGATGATGACAAATATAATATTTAACCTTTTCCATATCACCCAGCTGTAGTCTGAACGCAGCCTAACTCTGCCAATGTCGGCTTTGATTACAACTGCATGAGCTCAGAGTCCAGAAACAAAAACCAAAAGCTTCTGCCAAAACACTTCTCTACTGTCCCCTGTCAACAGCGTCATTCTTACATGGTGGCAGCAGTTTCAGGAGTTAGTTCATAATGACCGTGAAGTAATTGCCATTAAAATGCAGTGCTGCTTTTTGCAAGATGAAAGAAATAATTGCTGTCTCCTGTCAGAACAAATGAAGCTGGTTTACAGCAGAACAGCACAGCTGCAGCGCTGCAGGACGGCCAGCTGAGCCGACACACGATCAGCTCAAACACAACAGAATCGAAGGAAAACGTCTGTCTGCTTTATTGATGAAGCCATGAAGCAGCACAGAAACAAGAGCGGCAGTGTGAGTCTGCACGGCCACATCACACAAAACAACACAGCATCAATTATTCACTGCTGAGCTGCTCTGTGTGTTAATGTGACGGAGACAGGAAGCACACAGCAGGAGGACAGACAGCCGGGTCGATGCCTGCAGGAGGTCTGAACACACAGACAGGCAGGCAGACAGGCAGACAGACAGACAGACAGGCAGACAGACAGACAGACAGGCAGACAGGCAGGCAGACAGACAGACAGACAGGTGAGATGGCTACTTACTGTGTGTCAAACTCTATCAGGTTCGTGTCTATTGGTGCTTCATCTGGAGCTGAAACAGCAGGAAATGAAAAAAAAACATCAGCAGAAACTTAAAACGTCACAGAATGAGAACGAAAGGCCATGAAACAACGAGATGCTGTTTACGACGGGTCTGTTTTATTTATTTATGTTGTTGTTGTTGTGATTTCGGACAGTTGGTGGCAGGCAGGTTCGTCCAGCCTCTGTGACTGATGTTCTGAGGCCGAACTAAAAGTTGAACAGTCTCTTCTTAAGTTGTGTTACAGCGCAGCAGCACTCGTCCTGTCTTTAGCTGTGCATCTTTTTTTCAGCCGCAAGAAGACATTGCTATCTTTCCCTTGTTAATTTTTATTTTCAACATTATCTGCTTTTGTGCTTTATTTTAGCTCATTAATGCTAATTTGTTTACAAGACTCTGTATTCTGTATTAAATAGTGAATGAGGAGAAGTAACGCTCCTTGTGCCCTTTGACCTCACAGCTTTGTCTTGGAGCAGGAGAGGAAAAAGTGCAACTGGACTTCATGCACTTTCAGATTATTTTTCATTGCTAAACAGTGGTGAAAAAAGTCCCTAAATATTTTCCTTTAGTAAAAGAACCAACACCATCATGGAGAAATGCTCCATTCAAAGTCTTGGTCCTGTGTGTCAGAGACCAGTGAGATACCTCAGTATCTTGAAATGGTATAAATGTACAGTCAAGCAAATGAGTAAAACAGTTGTGGATTCATCTGCTGGTGTGGTGCATGATGGGAGAAGGGAAGTTGTGGGAGAGGGGCGTTTGGTGGTGCCAGAGGAAATGTTACATTACCAAAACTGACAGGATGAATAAAACGGGTATTAAGTGTTAAGATTCCACTTTGTGGGAGCAGGAATGTAGTTACATGAATTTCATGTTCGTGTTATATAACGTGTTATTATATTATATTATACATTATATATGTAAAAGTGTTCGTCATGTTATTGTCTAAAAGAATTAAAAATATTACTCTGATAGTGTTGCCTCATGGTGGTGCTAAAGGAAAGACCATGTGATACCAAAACTAACATACTGTGCTCTTAGCAGCATGAATGAGGTCATCAGGGTTGATGGAAATCTGCACAGGAGATTTTAAGATATCAAATTTTACATTTTGGTGAAAAGGTGGCGCTACAGGTAAGGTCACCAGGTCACCAAAACCAAGAAGAATCTTTGTTTGGGAGCATGAATACACTCATCAAATGTCCACTGATTAGATTTCGTGGCGTCTTGTGTACAAGTTGACATTATAGCCTGAGGGTGACTTTAGAGGGAATTCATCCTCTGAGAATCATGAATGTGCTCATCAAATCTCGTGGTAATCCAACGAATATATTGTGAGATATGTCACCTTGAAGTCAAGTGGAACAGCTGCACAAACAGATCAACATGGCCGTCCTTACGCCCTGCCTGCCAGAGGGGCAAAACTCCAACAACCTGCACAACGGCTGATCAGCTGATCTGGCCACGCTCCAAACAAAACCATGAAACAAAACCATGAAACAGACGGACCAATCAGCTGAACTGTGGGCGTGGCTTAAATAATAAGAGAGAGAAGCTACAGCACACTCAACATGAAAACAAACAACAGGACATCACGGTAGATTTTCCTTAAAAAAACACTAACAATCATTTACCAACATGCTAACAAGCTAGCAACATGCTAACTACTGTGCTGCTCACTTTCACCATCACAGCAGCTGTTTGTTTAGCTTCAGCTCTCAGACTGTGAACATGGTTCATTTCTCTGATTGGACTTAGCCAATGATAGACAGATGGCTGATCCAATCACCTGCTGTGTATTTTTATAAACACCCGGCCCTTTTCCAAACAGCCCAGACTGTTTCCTGAAGTGAACAATGGAAACTGAATGGCCTGATGAGACCCAGACTAATAAAGGTCCAAGGTCTGCTGATCTGAAATTTCCTGAGCCTGTATCATGCTTTTTTTTGTGCCATGTTCCTCCTGCCTAGACTTGATGAAGCTCCTCTGTTTCCTTGGACTCTGGTTTCAGTAGATGGAGACATTTTGGGAGTTTCTGTTCGCCTCTCCCCTGCTTTTTTCCCAGATAAAGAGTGCAGGAGAAGAACAAGAGGTCTGAGACAACATTCAATCGTTAAACAATATTCACCGTTTCCACAATAATTAGGGAGCTTCTTCCAGGCTTTTTACTCCCCAGAGAAAGACTGGGAACTAGGTTATTCAGCTTAACCTTTTAAAACCCTTAAAAACCCTTAACAAGACCAGGTCAGAGCCTAGTATATGGCCGGACCGTGTATGTATATTCTGTTCTTAGCATCAGAACCGGTCCTGGCCTCCCTGAGGTCCTATATAGAGTTCCTCTCAGGTCCGTCCTCCCTGACCTGTGAGCCAGGTGAACCCTTCACCTCACAGTCACACCTGGCACCAGTGTGCTCCTTCTGTCGGTCTGGCAATAAGTCGACCTATACCCAACAGAATGAGGTATAAACAATATTTATTGATTCGAATATTTTCAATAGAATCTTATTAAGAGAAGTGAATATTAACAATAACATAAATAAGAAATTGTAGCAAATGTGAGATGTAGAAAATACTAAAACATAACACAGAGCTTTGGCTCTGCTGCCTGGTCATCAGTCCAGTCCTCACAATATTATACAGTTAGCTTCGGCTGTACGATGAGCCTGCTGCTAAACGTCTTGTCAGTCCACTGCTGTCCAATGAAGAGGAGCGGCACCAGGCCCTGAAGCTTCGAGCAGCAGCGCCTCACACACCAAACACCACAGACAAAATGATGAAATAAATTGAAAAATAAAAAACAGTTCCACCCTTGGCGAGTTGTGCGGGTCGTGGGAGACACTGTGACCTCTGACCTCTGACCCCTGACCTCTGACCCCTGACCTCTGACCCGGCTGTGATGTGGTGTTCCAGGATCTGAGTCCTGTTGGAGTGTCTCTGTGTAAGAGCATTAGCTAAATGCCTCTAATGCAAATGGAGATGAGCATGTTGTATGAAGTTATGAACGTGACTATAAAACATAGCTGACATGTAAATTGCCTTACCGTCCCTGTAGATCGATTCTTCTAACGGCTTCGGGTGCATTAACGTGAAGGGCAGCTCAACGGAAACGTCGCTGAAAAACAGTGGAGTGGTTTTAGCGTTGCATCTTCCACGTACATGAAATGTGTGACGAGACAGACAGGAGTGTGTGTCCATTATCTGCTCTCATAATGATCATGTGTGTTTGGTATCAGAGGCGGATGTGACCTTTGTAAATTGCAGTGTGTGATTTGTATCAGTGTTTTCATCGAGCGAGCGGCAGATGAGCTCAGTGACATTACAGAAGATGACAACTTACCTCGCCGCCAAATCTCCCAGGATCCTGAAATCAATAAACATTGAACATCTTCAGCTTCACAGCAGCGTCACAACATCGACTCAGTTCATCAGAATCCTGTTGGTTTCAGTGGGATTTGAGTTTTTGCTCATTTTTACATTTTCCAGCTCTTTAATATTCATTCTCACTGTTTCTCACAAAAATCAATCATTGTTTTTTCTTTATAACAAAACCCTCTCTGTGGTTCCACTGAGCTCCGCCTCCTGTCAATCAAACCCAGTCCAGCCAGCAGACAATCAAAGCCCGCCTCTTACTGGAGGAACTGGTCAGACTTGGACAGTTTGTTTATATTTACTCTGAGAAACATCGCAGAGAGGGAAAACAGGAAATGAGCAGAGTCACATGGGTACGCACCCTCCCCGAGACACGACCAGCTTCACTTTCACTTTGTACGACACGATGATGCCGAGGATCTCCTTATTGGCTCCTTCTCTTAACCTGCAGAGACGAAGGATGGAAGTAACTAATTACATTTACTTTTTGTGTACTTTGAATTTTTTTTAGTCAGTAATTTTGTTTTCCAAAAGTTCCTTTTTTCCTTTTTTCATTTCCTTTTCTTCTCTTGTCTTTTTGGATTTACATTTCAGTTTGTTTGATTTGTGATAATGACCAACTTCCTGTGTTTTATCTTTTACATGATATATAAACACACACCTGTGAGAGCATTAGTTTATTTAAATATTAATGATATATAAATGCACACCTTTGAGTTTCATGTGCATCATTTAAATCTAAATCTGTAATCAAAAATCATCTCTTCACCTTCATGTTGTAATTCTGAATGTCGCTCTGTTGATTCTGGACCAAAAACACACAAGTTCCAGTTTCTCTTCACTTCCTGTTTGTAAAACCTTTGACCACTCAGGTGTTTTGATTTCAGATCATGTGATGCAGAGAATCAATCTGAACGGTTTTGTGAACAGTAGATCTGCATGTTTACAGTGTTAACATCAGATATTTCATGAACAACAGGCTTCAGAGCTCGTGCAGACGGTTCCAGCCCGTGTCGGGTGACTCACAGCGTGCTGGAGGCCAGGTTGGTGTCCTCGTGCTTCAGCTTCCCGTCCAGAGCCAGGCCTCGTTTCTCCCGGTTGTTGGCCAGAAACGGAGTGAGAGTAAAAACTTTACAGAAAGTCGCACTGGGAGCCACGAAGTCACTGAGGGAGAAAAATCATCAGTGTTTTCAACCTGAATGTATGTGTGTGTGTGTGTGTGTGTGTGTGTGTGTGTGTGTGTACAATATAAAGTATCTAATATAAAGCCATATATGACCTTTCTATTGGCCACATGACCTTTGACCTTTGTGGTCCTGTGTGTGTCAGACTGTTCCACTGACTCTTGTTCTTATTTCCCATCAGGCACTTTGTCTCTTGTCTGTGTGAACTGGCTCAATAAAGATTAAACAAATAAATTGTTGAGGTGTGGTGACCTCTGACCCTTGACCTTCTTACTGCTGGTTGTACAAACTGCATCTCGTCTGTTTGTGTGTTGAAGTGAAACGTACTCGGACTCCTCGGTGGCCACGGGACATTTGTACTGAGCCGTGTTGAACAGGCAGATGTCAGCGTACTGCCGCACTGTGGAGACACACAACAAGCCTCAGGACCTCCACAACATGCAAACAGGAAACCCAAACACGTGACGGCGTTTTGAGTTACCTGAGATCTTCATCTTCTTCACAGTCTTGTTGGTGTTGTTGGTGACGTGAACGTTGACGCTGATGGGCTCGCCGTGGTAATAGATCTGACAGGAGAGAGCTGATCAGACTGTGACCGCTAACATCAGTCAAACTCACTTCAATGTAAAGGAAGCAACACACACTCATACAACTCCAGGAATGAGTTTGGACCACAAACTGGACTGTGAGAGACATGTCCGTCCCACAGGAAGTGACTGTGACAACAGCAGGAAGTGGACTCATCATCCTGGTGTTCATCATGTCAGAAGGTTGTTTCACAGTTTAATGAAGTAAAACAGCTTCAGTTTAAGTTCAGGAAACGACTTCAGCTGACAGAGAAATCCCCTCAGATCTTCACTGTCAGATCTCATCAGTCTGTGATGTTGAAAACATCCTGGACTTATTTGGAACAAAGTGTGTCACCTTCTGTTTTGGTGAACCAACCCTCCGACCTCCTACTACAGACTGCCAGCTCATATCAGGTTTTGGGCAGGTCCAGATTGAGTCCAGTTGATTTAGTGAAGTCTGAACAGTAAAGAGCCATATAGAATCTGATCTTTACAAATCAGACATGAGCCACATTTTATATGGATTGAAATCCAGATCAGATTTCTACAGATGCATCTGCCTGCAGTCTGAATAAGGCCTGTATGAAGTTCAAAGCAAAGCTCAGGAGATTCCTTCAAAGTGGATGTGACTGTAATGATGTGATGGAGGACACCGTTCCATATGTACAGCCAGAGGAGACCACACTTGGACCTGTCCTGACTCTGAAACGGTTCTGGACTGTTACCTCTTTGTCCAGAGAGGCCTCGAGGTGCAGCGGTTTGTCTGACATCAGGAACTGCCTGGTGGTCTCTGCCATGGGCTGCGGGCCGGGCTTCTCTGGAGCGTACTGCACCTTCCTGATCACCAGCCGCACCGAGTTCCTGCAACACACACACACACACACACACACACACAAATACAATGCAACCATTACTGAACTACTTACTAAGTAATACTATTCTTACTACTGCAACTACAACTGTAACTTCTGCTGCTGCTAGAATGACTGCAGCAGTGCATTCTGGTCTCTTGAACCTGCAGCATTGCATTCTGGTCTCTTGCAGCGTTGCATTGCATTCTGGTCTGTGTGCTGCTCCTGTGTGGAGAAATGTCTCTCTGTCCTCTTCTACGATGGATTTCTCCCTGTATGATTGTTGAACGTCGGTGCAACATGGCGGCTCTAGAAAGAAGCCCTCGCTCTTTGATTGTGAGGGACTGACACCAAAACCTGACGTTTACCGCTGATGGTTTAGATCCATCAGGTTCTGATGTCAGTAAACATCTGGATGTGACGTCACCTGGTCTGTGATTGGACAGAAGAAACAGACCAGCTGCTGGATGTTCATCACCAACAGAAGAGTTGTTGTTTTTGGGGGCGACATCAGTAATATTAACACAACAATACTAATCAGCATACAGAACATTATTGTAAATAAGCGTTTAAATCTTTTCAGCCTTCAGGGACAAAGGACTGATCCTGCTGGCTCAGGCAGCCTAACTCAGAAACCAGACTTCTGTATCATACCTTCATTTATTATTGATGCAGCTGTGTCTTGCTTTATGAAATGGGTTTGGATATTGGATCACTCTGGTCCTGGTTTGAAGTGGTTATGTTTCTTTAGTCATATTTAAGCAGGCTAACCTTCGATTTGTAACTCAGATGTTGAGTCTGGTCCTCTGATGGTTTGTAATTCACAGTCTGTGTTTATCAAACTGCTGCAGCAGCCGGCCTGCGGCTCTGCAGGAGGCCTGCTAATGCAGAAGTGATTTCAGCTTCATTCATAATTCATGTCTTTATTCTATTGAGGTCAGACTGCAGCTGATTAAAGGTTTTACCTTTTGTGGATCTTTTCTTCAACATTTTCTGCACAGAAAGCTTTCACTTCAAAGTCGACGCCACAGGCCTGCAGAGACACAACAGAAAACAGATTGTGTTGGATTTTAAATGGGAAGACTGCAACTGTTTCAACTGTTCCTGTATATTTACTTAATTAAGGGGTATATATGTTAAATGCTGTTGAGATACATGTGAGCAAGGCATTGAACCTCAGTCAGCCCCAGTGGAGCTGCTCAGCAGAAAAAGTATGAAAGTAAAACAGTGAAAGTCCTGCCTTGCCGGTGTCCTCGGGGCCGGGCTGCAGGGTGACGGAGCACGGCAGGTTCAGGGGAATCTGACAGAGACAAACACAGGACAAAATATCAGACTCTGTGCAGGAGAAGCTGGTCCACAGAAGATGAAATGTCATCGATCCCCGCAGGGAAATCAGGTCACTGCTGCAGCAAAAGCGACAGGATTCAGATGGGAAAATGGAAAATAGAATAAACATGATGCAAAAAAAGGAATGTAAAAAATAACCAAAGGGAAGAGTAAAGCAATAAAATGTGGGGCTCAGTACCTCAAATGTGAACGGGTAGGCGTGTTCTCCCAGTTTTTTAATCAGACGTTCCTGAAGACGAGTGAGAGTTTTTTTCTCCTCGGGCAGCGGAGGGAACGCCTGGACGTTTGCCACAAACAGATCCTTCCGAAACGTCAAACCCAGGACGTCCAAATCCTCCCGGCCATATCGGAACGCACAGGTCAGCGTCACAAACACTAACGGGAAAAAAACACACACAATTCTCCTCTGTCACATGAGCAGAAATTCAACAGTGGGTTTCTGAACAGAAAATCAAAATGATTCGAACAAAACATTGATCTGTGTGAATCAGCAGTAAGCTTCTTCTTCTTTAGTTTCTCTGAACGGAATCAAAACTAAATTCCTCATCCAGATCATGAACACTGTTAAATTCATGTTTAATCAAACTTGTGTGTAGTTTGTCAGAGTGTGAGCTGTGTGCTTGATCTGTCCACATGGTGGTGAAATATCCTCATTAGTTGCTCCCTGGGCTGCTAAAAGAAAAAAAAAAGTAATTATAATGGTTTCTAAAGGTAAGTTGATTCTTCCTGGCGTAACGTTGTGCAGAAACAACCTGCCGGATCTACTTTCGAGTTAAAATAGAAAAAAAGAAAAGAGCCATTTAATTTTCTTTCTTGTTTGTTATCTTGTCCTAATCCTCTTTGTTGTTGAGGATGACTAAAAATCTGGACCAGAGCAGCTGTAATATTTTACAGTCTGATCTCAAACATGTTGCAGGAGGCTGCTGGGAAAAGTGTTTAACTTTTCCCAGAGTCCGAAGGTGAAGAGATCCTGATCCTCTTCAGATGCTGAGGCTGAAGTCTCTGAGCAACATCATTTAAAGCACTTCAATCAATTTTATCACGACATTTCACCCAAATATAATCCAAACACATACATACAGAAAAAATGTTGACATTGTCCTTTCTTCTCCTGAGCTAGCTAAGAGGCTACAGCTGTGTGGATGTAAAGCCGTTGCTATGCTAACAAACTGTACTTGTTTAGTCAGCAGCTAAAGTATTTTAGCTTCCCTCAGCTAACGTTCAGACCGATCCCCTGGCCTGGTTTTCATTACCATGTATCCCATCATGCCATGCACAAACAGGTGTTCACTTGTCATAGAGATGAACGGAGGTGAAGCGTTCTCACCTTTTCTCTCCTTCAGGTACTCAGGGTCGATCAGGACGACGCCGTCTGCAGAGGACGAAGGTCAGAGCATGTGAACATTACTGCTGTAGATTTACTGATATGTTACACATCACAAGAACAGAAACACAACAATTATACAATATAAAGTAAAAGATGACTGGACAGTATAGATCCGCCTGTCAGGGACAAACTGTACAGACATAAAACACTAAAAATAAAATGTAGACGGCCTTCTCCATGTCCCAGCATTTCCTGTGTGTTTTACTGTTGATCGCCCTGCTCTGCTCAGCCTGTGCAGGAGCTCATTAACCTGAATTAACCTGAGATAACACACACACTTCACACTGTAAGGAAAGTAATTTCCCCAAAGAGGCAAGATGATGATTATGGCCTCCATTAATTTAACAGCCAAGAAATAAAGGGAACACAACCTCTCTCTCTCTCTCTCTCTCTCTCTCTCACACACACACACACACACACACACAATAAAACAGCAGAAGAGGATGGGAGGATAACAAACTGTGAAGGCATTATTGAGGAGGAAGAAGATTAAAAGACTGAATTTTTGCCAGCAGGTAATAATTTGGGTTTTGTGAAGCGTCTTGCACACAGCAGCTCCAGCTGGGTGTTTCTTCTGTTTTCTCATTTTATCCTTCTTTTAATTAGGTTGTGCATTTGGCCTTTAAATACTTTATTTATTTATTAATTTATTTTAGTGCAGAGTGAGTCTGTCACTTGTAGCCCACAGCCTGCTAGTAAAACAGATTTCCAGCCAAATGTTTCCTCAGTTTCCCTCACTATTCACTTACAGTATAAGTAAGCATTTTAACCCCCCTTTTCAGACAACAAACATATTCCAGGTGCCACCTCTGAACTCCAATTTATGTGTTTTTCAATTATTAATTTTATAGTCCTCAATGTGCAAAGCTAAGTGTAAAGAGATGGGAATGTCCAGAGGACAGACGTGCATTCTGAACTTTCTCTGTAATTTTGAAGACATGTAATTGTCAAGCTTTTTAAAAACAGGAAATGACATTTGTTTGTAGGAATATTTTGAGGACTTATTTCTTCTCTAGAGGCCTAAGTTCCTGCGGCATCCTTCTGACTGCTCGGATGACATCCAATCACAAATATGATTCCTTCAATCACAGAAAAAAAAAAAATATCAGCAGCAGATCAGCGTTTTGTCCGACCAGTCAGCTCATTATGAGTGTTTACAGGCCTGTCTCCATGGTTACAGACATCACTTCCTCACTGGGAGTTTTCATCAGAAGTTGACATACCAAAACAACAAAATGATGATTTAATAATAACTACAATCATCGTTGTTAAAATTCTTGGTGCTGGTCCAATACGGTCTCACTGCATCTGAAGCCGAGGTCACACTAAGCCGGCATCAAAGAACAAAACCCCAACCAAGACAGATGGACAGTCTCAGTCGAACAGCGGTCCCTGAACGCAGCACAGCACACATGCAGCAGCTTCTGCCCGCTCAGAGGAAATAACTGTCCACACCAGCAGGGGACAGCGAGCAGAAAGATGTAGAAACAAAGCAGCGCGATTTTCATTTAGATTCTGTTCAAACGGTTTGGTTCGACCAATCAGAATCTGTCTGATGAGAAGCTGCGGCGGCTCTGAAGCTCCTTTGTTGTGGAAGAAGAAGAAGTTTACCACAGCGAGCTCTCTCAGCGCACAACATCAGGACTACTGGGTTTCTGTTTATCTTTTCCTGCCCTGATTGGCTGAGGCTGAACAGCCAATCAGAAAGCTCTCCTTCAGAACACTGAGACAATCTGTGTCTGTGTGATCCGAACAGAGTTCTGCTGCTGGTTTTTAGGGTTAGATTACATAAAACTATCTAAAAAGTTTAATAATAAGTTTTAAGAAATGGTGTAAAAGATGCTGATTCTGCTCTAATTATTTATGATTATTTTTTAAT
>OMLF01044767.1:0-11103 GCA_900302615.1 Holocentrus rufus
AGGAGGAGGAGGAGGAGGAGGAGGAGGGGGAACTCTCGTCCAGGTCAGGGTCTGGCTCAGAGGCACTTCAGCAGCGTAGGTTGGTTGTTAAACGAGAAAGAAGCTAACATGCTGCAGCTAAAGATTACTTTCATTGTTGATTAATCCAATGATGCTTTTTGGATTAATCGTTGTTTTTTAATGACAAAATCAATGACAAATGCTCATGTGAACGATCAGAGCCCAGAGCGATGTCTTACTTGTTGATGTTTTACTTTTATAAAGATCTTGGCATCTTAGTGAGTCTGGAATCAGCAAATGTTTGTCATTTTTACTTCATAAATGGCTAAAACAATTGATCAGTTATCAAAATTATACCCCGAGTAATCTTCTGCTGATCGACGAATCAATCAATCAACTAATTGTTTCTGCTCTCCAGGAAGAGAATGATCTGACTGCCACCTGTATGAACCTGGTCTGTTATCTGAGAGAGACGACATGAAGGTAAGAGCAGACTGAGGATGAGAAACACACTGCAGCTGCTCTGAGCAGCAAACGATGTGTGAATGTGTGAAACATGGCAGTTTACTTAAAGCTTCCTCAAACATTCTTCAAAAGTGCAACAGAGAAAACAACAGATTGAAAAATGCATGTGACCCAGCTGATGGACTGGAACGAAGTGACATTAACACCTATTTGCATGTTGTATTTATGGAATAGACGAAGCCTCTAATGGGAGTTCATGCAGCCTGAATCTTCGCTGCTACGTGTGAAATCACAACATCTTGCCGTGTGCCGGTACCAGAGTTTTACTGTTGCAGCGGAGGGTGTTGAAAATCAGAGTCCACAGCTCCATCCCACACACACCATAAGCCGCCACCGCGCACATATGACCCGTCCAGATATATTTCATCCTGGAGAGAAAGAGAGAGAGAGAGAGAGAGAGAGAAGATGAGGTTTCGTTGTGTGTACTAATTTTTCAAAATGTTCCACCTGCTTAAGTTTCCGCTCAATATAAATTTACTGTCTCAGTGAGCTAACCTAAATGAATGTTCTGTTGCTGTGTACGTGATGCTGGTGTGTGTGTGTGTGTATGTGTGTGAATACAGAGGGGGGAGCTAAATATGCAGACACCCACATCCTCGACTGCGGAGGCACTTGCCGACACACTCGCCGATAAAAGCAAGGAGACAAATTCTTATTTCCTAGGTTAAAATGTTGACCTTTTATTTGGATGCTTTCAGGCGCTGAAGCGCGTTGTATTGAAAGAGAAACAATGATACAACCGAGCGGCGTGTGAAGTTTATTGGAAGACTTGGCGGAACGGTTA
Organism: Holocentrus rufus; assembly: GCA_900302615.1. Classification (NCBI taxonomy): domain Eukaryota; kingdom Metazoa; phylum Chordata; class Actinopteri; order Holocentriformes; family Holocentridae; genus Holocentrus; species Holocentrus rufus. The sequence continues at coordinate 1,310 of OMLF01044767.1, forward strand.
CAATGTGGTTAAACGTCAGTGTCTCAAAGCGTGGCATTACAATCCAAGTTCGCATCCAGAGCACATTAATCAGAGCCCGGAACAAATTAAATGGGGAAATGCAAAGCTCAAGCAGAATGGGGTGATCAGCAGAAAGAAGGCCGAGAGAATAAAATGAGGAAAATATTGACGGGCAGAGAGATGGGGCGATAGGGCAGAGAGAGAGAGAGACAGAGAGAAAGCTGCGTCCCCTGCAGTCTGAAGAGATACCATCAATGGCATCTATGTGTGAATGTACTGTATATGTGTGTGTGTGTGTGTGTGTGTGTGTGCAGAAATAAGAAAACGTGCCGCCTTACAGAAATAAATCTCAATGCTGTTTAACAGGCAGGAGCCGCCTGACAGAAATGAATGCCTTTTGGCACTTTTGGCCTTTCGCTCTTCATCAGCGCTTTCCAGAAAGTGCTGAAATGAAATGTGTCGGTTTCTGCACTACCTGACTGCTGCCGTGCATTAAAAGCATTGCAATTCATTTGTTATTTATTTATTTATTTATTTATTTATTGGGAATGCAGGCACTGCTTTAATTTATGAACGTAAAGTATATCACGCTCTTTGAGATTCACCCTGTAGGAACGTTTTTGGATCGGATGGGAATGCAGGAGCTGGAACTGCTCATTACCATAACGTAGTACCACAGGTTTTATGGTGCATCATCAAAGGATTTGGCTGTCTTGTGCTCTGATGTCCCAATACCAGAAGTTTCTCAGTTGATATTAATACCAGTTAAATTACCTGATTTAATACCACGGCAAAAACAGAGGCCCTTCTCGCACTTGGTATTAACACTCGTCTCCCTGTGATCTGATTATAAGTGGACAGCCGAGACAGATCGCCGTTCAAACTTGGCATTATCATGAGGTTTCAAGTGCGTCTCCAGTGACCACTTGATTGGATTTCATAACTACATACATCACTTCTGCTGGATGGTTTATACGACTCTCGGCTTCAGACCCTGCAGATTTACTTCTTTCATTTCTTAACTTAGATTCCTCTGGAGTTTGTACCTTATTCCAACTCCCTCCCATCCCTCCTCAATTCTCTTCCAAATATTCCCGACCCATTAATGAAGTGGTTGTGCCCGGTCTCCCTATCATTTGCATTAATCAAGGAAGACGCTAGCTATATCACTGCAAAAACAAACTAGTTTCAAAGTTGAGTTTCATGCTGACAGTCCGCTCCATCCAATGTTCCTTCGTTGCAAAAAGTGACTAGATTGTCCTACAATATCGTTGTTGATGCACTGGGACACATTCACACCACAAATTCGTAGTCCAACGTGTCTCTGACCATCTCCAGAGGTGGTTTAGGTAATCAGATCAGATCGTAATCAGATCGTAGGACCACCCGGTGACCCCATTCACACCTGTAGTCCAGTTGTGATCGGGTCAACTGAGGCGAATGTCTAAACCAAGTGTGAACAGGGTCAGAAATCAAATTCAGCACGCACTCTTTCACTTAAAAAGGAGTAAATAAATCAGGGTGTTGGTCTTTGAGCAGCTTTGCCAAATTGTTTGTTTCATTGTGCCTTATGTGTGAAATGCATGAAGACATGCTTTGCAGATTAGTTCAAAAGGATCAACAGGTCTTAGAGGAGGCAGTGGAGCGATGGAGCCGGCCATGTTGATTAATTTCCTGCCAGTGGAAGTTTCCAATTTCCTCCTCTTGGTGCATCACATGACTCAGAGTTAGCAAGTGTCGGTGCTTCTGGTGTTGTAAAGACACCAGTGTTGGTCCTGCTTTCAAAATGTTGCTATTGACCTTCGAATTGACTCTTGCAACATCCTTGTGATGTCCAGATCACCAGAACAGGTCCAAGTAGCTCAGGAACCTCAGGGGAATGTCCTCAAGTGGCACAGGACTGCCAGACTACTTTCAGTTATACGAAGGGCAATGACTGAATCCAGCCCTATATCTCTTCTTCCATCTCCTTTACTATGAATGTACATGATGTGGCCGTCCTTTGAACCTTTTGTACCTCTGTGCTGACAGGCACGATGTTGAATTCCTGTATATAGATATTCCATGAGATTAACCAGCCAGAGCCTGACTTGATGCTGAGTTGAGATTCTTGGGCATGGAAACCCTTTTCCAACACCAAGTACGCGTCAAATAGTGTCTGTGTTTACATGCAGAAACAGTATTTTCAGTTAAGTACAAGATGTGCATAAATTATTACCAGAAATATTTAAGACAAGAGCTTGATCTCCCTTCAAAAATAAATAAAATCAAATAGCATGCCAAAATCCTAAAAACACACAGAATTCAGACAAGCATACATTTAGGACTTCATGCACATACCATACTCAGGAACTTACTGAAGTTAAGCTATTTTCATGACCTTTTGGCACCCTCTGACTGCCTGTGTTGTTATGAATAACCAGCAAGCAGAATATTCTCCCTCTCTGTGTGACTCAGAAATAGCAGGTTTCCTCTAATACAGGAGGAAGAAATAATGATCCCTAGAGTAATCTGTGCGATTTTCTTGACGTTCCTGACAAACACCCTGATGGTTACAGACAATAATAGTTCCACAATAATGAATCACGGACGTCAAGAACACGAGGCTATAGCTGCAGCTGGAAATTCACAGACGACTCAGGCAGAGAATACCCAACAATTAGGTCTGAAAACCGGGAATCAGGACTGGTGGGAGAGGGTGATTATGCTTAAGGTTGAAAATGTTTTGTATTTCACAGGCCTAATTGATGTGGCATTATACAGCTTATTAAAAGCCATTACAGCGCTTATGATAAAACCTTGGACTCCTACAATACTGTCTACCACCTGCTGTGGCGAGCTGCACTTGTCTTATGTAAGTTCAGGAGCTGCGGGGGATTTCGTGTTGTTATCAGCCGGCTGATAAGCCTATGTGAGTCTGGATTAGCACACACTGCAAAAAACAAAACTTAAAGCAATAAGATATTTCCATGCCACACATGCATGACTTACTACAGATATTAGTGTATGAACTTACCCTGGTTACTATACCAAAAGTAAAAAAGAAATGAAAGTACAATGGCCCAAGAGGGGTGCCTTGTTTATGGAGGGAAAAAAATGCCTCTATATACTTCCATTTCTATTATTACAAGATGAGCTGCCAACCCAAAGCTAGGATGCTAAGTAACTGGGTAAAGAAGGTAATTGTCCATGCATGCTAAATAAAGCCAGTGATCACCACAGGACATCCTATGGGGAAATACCACATCTCCTGTGGTTCTGGTGCAGGAACAGTGGCACTAGAGTCAAAAACGCTCTGATATTTTGCCATATGTTTTAGAGAAGATATTTTTATTTGTGGATGTGGTCAAAAAACAAACAAACAAACAAACAAAACTTACCAAATGCCATTTTTTACCATATCAAGTGACCACCTGGCATGAGCGTGCCAAAGAAGCATTTTGAGATTTGTCATTTGGAGATAAAATATGCTCTGAGTACTTCAGAAATCCCTAAACTATCCCTTAAGTGCTTTTGGAGGCCAGGAGTGACACTGAAAAGAATGAATGAACATATTGTGGCCACAAATGTGTTTATGAAAGAAAGTTTGGTTTGAAAGTTAAAAATCCTTTAATTGGTGAGGCTTCATCAGGACACTGGACACCAAACGGTGTTCAGACAATTAATTACCCAGATGGATGTCAGATCCTGCAGATTTCTTCTGCCACAATATCACGTCTGTGGTCATAAAATGTTTCCTTTCTTTCCCTCCACGTGCCGAGTGGTGTTGCTAGGTGACGGTGGGTGATGGGATGCTGCTAGCTAAGTGACTAAGAGGCCGTAGGATGGTGCTCGGCATGGAGAGCCGATCCAGGGTCAAGTAGACCATTCAGACTCTTGGCGACTTGCGATGGAGACACACTCAGACTTCAGCATCTGCTCGCAAGCGTACACAATCAAGTTGTCAAGAGGCAAAGTGGGTTTGAAGGGTCTGTTCTTGCAATAGGACCCATGTGATTTCTTAGGGAGTGTGAGCACATGCAAGCCTCCTCTTTGCATTTACATGTGAGGGTGAATGTGTGTGTGTGAGCTCACCTCATCGTGCTGAAAGCCAAGAGGCCATAGAACAGCGTGTGCAACAGATTATAAGCCACATGTGAGCGAAGAGTCATCGCTCGCCCCTCTCCTCCTCCTTTTTTCTCCTCCGCTGACCCTCCCTTCAGCCCACTGAAGAACAAAAGAGGAGAGAGAGAGGGACGGAGAGAAGAAAGGAAACATCAATGCATAAAACATTACAGCCAGACGGACGTGAAGAGAGGCAGAAGGGTAGGTGGGTGGCATTGGTGTTATTCTGATTATTCAGATTTCAGTGGCTGTTCGCTCAGTTTCTGCAAAAGGTTAGCAGGTGTATAATGCAAAACGAGCGGATGATGACAAATGATGTTTGAGCACAGGCCGGCATGCGGTGATGCACACCCACCGACGCTTGTGTCTGCAGGCGTCCGCATGCAAACACACACACAAACACAGGAACACACTCCCACAAACGGGCCTGAGGGCAAGGATGTACCTCACTATCTGGCCTCCCGCCCTGCATCAGACGGACACTGTCTTCGATTTGAATACAAATCCAATCTGGCTCTGCCTTCTACGTGAGGTGGAGTGAATTGGATTAAATTAATTCCTGAATTGGCAAATAGGCCTTTGTTCCATGAGGTTAGTATTCTAGCTCACTGGCGCCGAAGGGCGAGTCGGTATGCTAATGTGATTAGCTCGATGTGGCTCTCACCTTGCGCCACAGGCATACGAAGCTATGAGAGGCAGCCGGGTGAATATGCTGTGTCGTGGAGCATGAATCAGCGAAGACTTAACTAGATTCACAGCGATGGGAGGGGGTGGTGAAAACCCCTGTGATTGGTTGTCTGTCTCCTGACGCCCACTCCTACAGAATTTCTCCATTCATCTACACTTTGCCACCTCACTCCCACCCATTCACCCTATTGACGATGCTGTCACCCCTTTTTCACTGCCATGTTTGAAGGATTAATGTTAAATATTGGCTGATACAAAGTCCCAATCTGAGCAGTCACCTGTGAACAATAAAGGGATAGTTTGGGGTCACGGGGCAAAAATTAGATTACATTGAACTTTAATGATCCCTGTGGGCAAACTGGGTCATTACAGCGGCAGGGAGCAAATTAAAATAGGACAGAAATACCGGTGTGCATAGATCAAAAGGGAGGAGATGTGTTAACCATAACACAACCAACAATTTCAACACTAGAATATATTTTAAAGACATCAATGAAAAAACATTTAAATTTGTAATATGTATTCAGGTTGGGCAAAATGAAAGCTGCAGCGTACCTGGACCAAGACTATGAAAGGGAAATATGAAATTATGCAGTATGAAAATAAATGAAAAAAATACAATAAATGGAATCTGCTTGGACAAAGGAAGTGGTGGAAAAATGTAATATCAGATTCATTTATTTTGTCAAAATGGCAGTCTGGAACTTAATTTTCTGCTAACTCGTTTGCATATAAATTCTGTACGGTTGGGAAACTACACATTTTTTGTATCTCCAGAAAGGTATTTTTGCAGACGTGAGTGATTACCTTGGTTAATCTGAATGACAAACTGACAGACAGGGCATTGAGGATCTGGTGTTGGTGGGGGAAAAAATAAATATATATATAGGAGATAAATAAACTGACTCAAGAGACTTAGGTTTTGCTACAATATGCAAAATTATTCTACTTTTTTCTAGTGTAGTGAAATTTCAGTTTTGTAAATAAAATTCTGGAATAATTTAATGGTTACAGTTAAGGTAAGTCCACTAACTAGCATTAATGAATTTATTAATATTAACAAAAACAACTGATAAAAATAAATTAATATTTTCACATGAACAACTGCCTGTTTTATACACGTTTGTAATAATGTTGTGTTTATGAACATGGGAAAAATATGAGCAGTGGTATTAACAAAAAATAATTCATATTAAAAGCTCAGTTAACAGCATTAATTAATGTTTATTTACAAATTTGTTAATACCAGTGTTTACTGTAAAGTGAAACCCCTGTTCTTCATGCATTTTTTAAATGTCTGTGCATAGTGCAATTTACAGTAAGACAATTATCATCACTGTGGGCTGATGTTTAAAAAATTTTTTTTTTTTTAATTTTTAAATTTTTATCAACATCTTGTATAATTTTTAACATCCTGTACAATTTTTAAAGTCGACAGTTTGCACATTATTTGGAAGCTGGATTGGTGTCTTTTTTCATAATTTCCACTAGGTATCAGTATGCAAAAGATTTATCTGGGCCTACAAGTAGAGAAACGTGCACAACTTTAGCACAACTGTTTGACTTTTAATGAATTTTTGATGTTTTTAAGTTTGTACGGTTGTGATACACCACCATCAGGAAGACTGGACTCATTACAGTGTGTGCCGTTTGGAACCAGACTAGATTACTCTACAAAATTTAATCTATCAGCATGTCTGGTTAAATTTTAGTGCTCTGGAGAGGCAGAACCAAATGTTTTAAATAATTTCAAAACCAATAACAATACAAACCAAATGCAATGAACCAATAAATGCATTTTTGACAGAAAGGTAACTTTACTTCTTGTTGGCCTTTGGCTGTCACTGATCTGGTGAGACAGTCTTGCTGCCTTTCGTGCACATTGTTAAAATGTCTGTCTGTTGTAAACAAAACTCATAATATATTCAAGTACTTTTTAAACAATAATAATGATAATAATAATAATAAAAAGCAAAACTGAACCTGAAACGAAAGCGTAGCATTTGGTGACTATTTTAGAAACTAAGAAAACAAGCTACATTTTATTGGATCATTCAATCGTGCTCTCATGTATTTACATTATTTCCGACAGCATTTTGAGACGACATCTGCCTGCTACTACTGTGATTGTTGTCACTGTGCAGACCAAGTGTGTAAAATCTAGGAGATAATGATGTAAATATTGGTGTTTTGGACTCCCAGCACAGCCATTTGGATTCACAACACTTGGATTACGCTGCACAAGCTGTTTTGACAAATTTTATGGTCTTTTTATGATCATTTAATTACGCTACTGAGTGATTTATGCATTTGGCATATTTTCTGCTGCACATTTTGTGTATTATTTTTATTTGTAAGACTGCATATAGCCAACCTACTGCACCTCTCCTCCACTGTTCATGGCAGGTCACCAAAGAAAAAACAGAACAGAAAACAAAACTACAATAAAATAAACCTAACTCTGTTTGTTAATAGTTTATTTTGTTTGTTTGCTTTGTTTTTACTGTAAGGAGATGACCAGGCTTCAAACCATCACCTTGATAACAATATGGTTAGAAAGGTGTCAAAGGTACAGACAACTAGCAATATATGGACTAGCATTAGACAGGATCAGTATCATCCAACCCTCCTCTGTTTTTATCATTTATCTTTATCTTTAAGTATCAGTAAGTAGCATCAAAATAATGTTGTCAACTGATAAAATCCTAACAATACCCAATTATATTTTTACCTTCAGCTTTCTGGCCAATAGCTGAGTCTAATCTTTACTGAAGCAGAATGGCTGCTGGATTAGTATTTTAATGCCGCTCTTTATACCCACATTTGAATTTTGGCATATTCCTCCTTTGCTGAAATCTTCTTCACACAAATCACACCTACAACTTCAAATCAGCTGTCTTTCCATTCTCGTGCAACTTGAACCAGCATTAGTGTTATCCCCCCTCACACTCCCTGCTTCAAAGTTAGCTGGCGCTCGCCTGAGGGGACAACAGTGTAATTTGCCTGCCAGCTGCAGCTACTACTGACACTGTTATTCACAAGATAAATAAATAACGAGCACAGTGTGGTATTTTAACAGGAAATGAAACATAAGTAACATCCTGGCATTGAATGATGGCCCGTGATAACATCGGGACACCCTCCTCTCCTCCATGCAGCACCCACCTCAGGTTCTGCAGAGCCGTGGCTGCCAGCGTGCCGCTGAGCAGCAGCGATGTGAGGATGTAGGGGTACAGCAGCAGCGTCCCCGCCAGACGCTCCAGCGTGTCCAGGGGCAACGGGCCAAAGGCCTCCTCACACAGATAGAGACTGGCATCGAAATCCCTGACAGAGAGGAGGGAAGGAGGAGGGAGGCGGAGAAGAGGGAGGATAGAGGAAGATGAAGGGAGGAAGAGAGAGATGAAAGAAAGGAGAGAGAGAGAGAGAGAGAGAGAGAGAGAGAGAGAGAGAGAGAGAGCATGACAAATGTAGCGGTCACTGAAAAGAGCAATTTGTGGTCATTTGCCAGGTTAAAATAGAAATAATCAAGTTATGTGCTTTATTTTAATTTGTCTTCATTTTTGTTGCTCATTTTTGTTCTCTCTGCACTGCATTTCCTAGAGATCACCTGTCAATCAAACAGTGTGTGGGCGGGACTTGGATTTCCTGTTGATGGAGTTTGAGATTCTCTTTTCTTTGTCTGTTGACATGGCGGCTATCGCTGCTCACGCTAACTACCTACTTCTTCTTCTGTTTATTCCAAACAAAGCGGAAATGTAAAACGTATCACTTCCTGTGCAGCAGGAAAGAGCGACCAGACACCGAGAACAGACAGTGGAGAAGATTCAGGAAGTGGATATAGGTTGAATCACTGTTGTATTATATCAATCAGTGATACAGAGCAGCAAAACTGATTACTGCTTTAAGGATAAAGAACTTCACACACATGATGAATAGAAATCAAACAATAAACATATAAATGTTTAAACCTGTTGTGTGTGGGTTGTGGAAGACTTATATTTCGCACACTGCTTTGCCAAAGCTGCCTCTGCAAAAACAGCCATGCGAGTCAGTAGAGTAAGTGAACTGAGAATTGAGATATCGCAAAAGATTCAGAGTCCAAGACAACAACAAAAATAAGATGAGAGGAGCAGGAATAAGTCTCACAGAGGCAGAGAAACAGAGCAGAGAGGCAGACAGTACACAGATAGTGTAAGCATTGCGTTTTCCAGAGGCTGCTGAATAATTGAAAGGCCAGTTGTGTGGCGTCGGGTTGTGAGCCGTGTTATCTGCCACCCTGGAGCAGCCATCCTGCAGCTGAGCTGTTCAACACTCACACTATCTGATCGATGGGCGGCCCGCAAGCATTACCCCGCCATCTATTATGCACACACACACTAACACACCATCTATTATGCACACATACACACACACACACTCACACAGTGCCAGCACCTGTGTGCTACAATACTGGCCCTTTGTGAATCATACAGGTAGGCTGCAGCGAGTATGCATGTGTGTGCGTGTGTGTGTGTGTGTGTGTGTGCGCGTGTTTGTGTGTGTGTGTGTGTGTGTCCATACCTTGTCGACCCCAAGCCAATTTTTGCCTTGATGAATTTAAAGATGTGTTCATCTGACCTGAGCTGAAGTGCTTTCTGTAAACATAAACGCATATGCAAACACACACACACACGCACACACACACACACACACACCCACACCCACACACACATACTGATAAGGTCATGTTGTCAGAGGTGAAGATCAGCGTACTGAGATGGATAAACAACTAAATAAACCAGGGTGAGAGTGCATGGTGAGCTTGGCAGGTTCAGATACAGGAGAGGGAGTGGAGGAGGAGGTGAGGAAGGAGCAAAGAGGAGGAGGGAGGTCAGTGGAGTATTTCACTGAGCAGATTTATAAAGTTATCCAGGTAACTGTTCGCAGGATGATGCTATATGCTGATGACACTGATCTGAATCTATGAAACACCCCAGACATTTCACCTGCTCCTTTGACAAGAC
>OMLF01044769.1:0-11075 GCA_900302615.1 Holocentrus rufus
TAGGCAAGGCCAGTGTTGCTGTAACTGAGCCAGCACTTCCTGGTGTTGTTTTAGGGGGCGTGGCTTGCCTTCGGAGAGGAAGGGAGGGGGGGAGAGGGGACTGCAGGATCTGTATGCCCAGTGCAGTCAGCGCTCCCTCCTCCTCCTCCTCTTCTCCTGTCCCCCACTCCTCCTCCTCCTCCTCCTCCTCCTCCTCTACAGCTGTTGCTACTGCCGCCCAGCGAGCACCACTCTCCTCAGGCGGCAGACAGACGATCCAGAGGCTGAGGAGTCTGTAGAGACACAGCCCAGCCCATCTCAGCACAGCTCAGCACAGCCCGGCTCAGCCACTTAAAGAAGCAGGGGAGGGAAGACACTAGCGCACACGGCCAACGCTGCAACGCACGCACACACACTCACACACACTCACAGACAAACACTCCTCCTCTCTCTCTCTCTCTCTCTCTCTCTCTCCCTCTCTCTCTCTCACTCTGGTGCTCAGCTTTGCACGGCTCCTCCACTCATTCGCTGCTGATTCACTCGCTCACTCGCTTGCCTCTCTCTTCTGCCGGTCGCTCTCTGCCTTGCTGCGCTCTGCCTGCCTGCCTGAGAATGGTCCAGCCGGTGCCTGGGGGTCTGCTGTCGCGGCCTGTCTGAACACACACACACACACATACACACACACGCGCGCGCGAGCACACACACACACACACACACACGCAGAAACACGCACGCAGAGTCGACACGCGGAAGCGCGCGCACAAACTGGAGAGCGATGTGAGAGGTAAGGGCTTGGTTTGTACCCTCCTCCCTGTCTCTCTTTCTCTCTCTCTCTCCCTCTCTCTCTCTCTCTCTCTCTCTCTCTCTCTAGCTTTCCCTCTCTCTTTCCCAAGGGTCTCTCATCGGTTTATCTAGATCTTTCCTCCTCTGTGTGCTGCAGTCTTTACTTTCCAAAGTAAGCGCCTGTTCATAGGAGCATAGGTAGAGATATCGAGTTTGTTTGCTTTAGTGTCTGCCTGGTGTGTGTGTGTGTGTGTGTGTGTAGAGGGGGGGGGGTTCAGTATGAGGGCCACAGGGTTAACATCTGTTTGTTATGGCTTGCTTTTTAGACATAAGCGCGCACACACACACACAGCAGCAGCAGCAAGGCACATTCCTGGCTCAAAGACAGTCACACAATAGCTACTTCCTGAGGGTAGCGCTAGTTAGCAAGAAAATTTGCTAGTGTGTGTGTGTGTGTGCGCGTGCCTCTGTGTGTGTGTGTGTGTGTGTTTGGAGGGCCGTGGTTGTTCCAGGAAGCAGTGAAGTGGATCAATAGATCGCCCACTCAGCTTTCATTCCATCCGTCTGACTCAACATTGGACATGTTGGGAGTTATCCTGCAGGGCTCGGTTAACTAGGCAAATGTTCAAATTTGATTCTCTTTTACCTACAGCTATTTCTCTCTTTGTCTTTCCCTACTTTGCCTCTCTCTCTGTCTTCTCCCTCTTTCGTTTTTTTTTTCTCTCCCTCCCCTTGTCGCATCAGCCTAAGGGGGCAGCATGGTTTTGCATGTGTGTGTGTGTGTGTCTGTGTCGACGTGTGTGCCATGTAAGGTGAACTCCCGCCCCGCTGCATGTAAATTATCTGTGACATGTGAAGCCGCCGCTACCTTATATGGCGAGCACAGTATTTCAGTACAGTAGAACCTTGCCAAGCATTCCGGGTCGCAGGAGGAGAGAGTGTGTGAGAGGGTGGCTCTGTCTGTGGGAGTGTGTGTGTGTGTGTGTGTGTAAGTGAGTGAGTGCTTGCATGCGTCTGACAGAGGGGGAGTAACTGAGAGAGAGGAGGAAAGTTGAAGAGAGAAGGAAAGAAGGGGGAAGAACGAGAGAGAGAAACAGAAAGAAAGAGAGAGAGAGAGAGAAGGGAACCCAGTAAATGGAGGGTTTTTACTTGTCGGAGTAAAAGTAAGTACTTGCGTAGTTTTGTTCAGGCATGGCGAGATGGAATGAGATTGTCCCGCGGTGGTTTTCTGTGTCTCAAGAGTTAAGTTTGCCTGTGTGATCATGGTAAGGTAAACGGGCCGAGTGTGTGCTTTACCTCAGATAAAACTTGACCGTTTGGCTGACTCAAATGCAAAGACTTCACATGTGTACTTTTCTCTTTTCTTGAGCAGGGATTGTATTATTTTGTAAAACGTCTCGATCACAGCGGGGCGTGCTTCATTCGGGGTGGTGTTGAAACGTTTCGCTGCTGTGACAAACCCACCAGATCCTCTGAGCCGTAGACTTGTAGCCTTCCTTCTCATTCTCTTTGTCTCTCTCTCTCTCTCTCTCTCTCTCTCTCTCCTCTTCCTCCCTCCTCCCTCTCGCCCCTAGGTTTCCTCTTGGTGGTGCGTCCGTGGTTGGGGCGATGATGAGGAATGTTGTTGTTGTGACTTAGAGGGATTGGGGGTGGCTCAGACAGTAGCGCACACAGACGCACGTACGTGCACTTACCGCAGAGAGACAAACTCACACACACACACACACACATACACACATGGTACGCGTGCATGTGTAGGCGATGCTGACAGATGTGCGGCTAATTACATTGCTAAAACTTTGTAAAACCCCGAGGTAACTGTGTGCTGCAGGTAGAAAATCAATTTGTGTCCAGCAGGAACTTGTGGAGTGTGTGGTTAATGTACATGCTAATGTGGTCGCTAATATATGGAAAAAAGAGCATTCCTTAAAGACAACTAGCTAGAGGGATAGACTTTTCTCTCTGTGGGGGTTTGTGTTTGTCCAAGTTTGTGTGCGTGTGTGTGTGTGTGCAGGCCAGAATCTTGGATCTGCCCTACAGACAAGATTATGTGCGTGGTTGCATTTGTGCTGACAGGTTAATCCTTCATTACAGGCATGCTTCACTATATGTTCCTACTGTATTACAACCACATTTCAGCCCTTTTTTTTTTCCCAACTTGTCACCACCCACATTAGGCTCCCTAACGGGTCTTTTACATCGTATTCATTTCCTCTGACACATGCGTCGGAGCGCAGTCCGAGATCGCACTCAGACCTTCCTCTCACCCTAATTGCAAGCCGAGCTAATGTTAATTATTTTCAGTCACGGACGCGGTCCCGCACGACGCCGTGAATGCTGTCAATTGCATTTACCTGTTTCCTCTCTTTTAAAGCCACCAATAATGGCTTATCGGGCAGAGCGACTTGTCATACAATACAATAACGAGGAAACAATGACAGAGTGTCCAGCTCCGGGCTCAAACATGGAACAGCACTAATAAGCAACATGTCTGCGCTGTTGGTCACGGAGCCAGCTCAGAGCACTTAGTTATTTCATTGTTGCGCTGTCAGGTGGTACATGTGTCAACACAGGCCTCGTCCTTGTTTTTCTAGACCCCAGTTGCATCAGCCCCTGCATGCAGCCCCAGACATCTTAAACCTGTCCGCCTTTGAGGGGGAGAAACAGAAGGCTATAACATTTAATGATACCCTCTCGCCCTATTTCGTTCCTTCTCTGCTCTCTTCCTTCCTCTGTCTCTCTTTCTCCCCATCTATCAATCTACGCGCCCCTCTCCCTCTGCTATTGTCTCTATCCTTGCGACTGTATTGGGAATTGCCTCATGTTGGAAGCAAGCCTCAACATAAGCCACTCAGTGGGCTGTGATACCAGCACTAGCATAATCTGCACTGCAAGAAAATGATTGACTAAACAAAGCTAAAAACGATACTGATATGCAATGCAAGAGATAATATTGGTCACTGGCAGATTATGCTTGCACACAATACACTGATAAAGAAGTTAAACATAGGTACTGTACGTGCCTTGTATCCATGGCATAAGTGATTAGATAATGTGGTGTTTAAACCTCTGAATGGATTTCATTCATATGCATTACATTCTATAGGCTATATGTATGTGCATGTATAATGTAGTCTCCTCTCTGACAGATGCAAAACTATGAAAATGATTTGCCCTTGCAACACATCAGTGAGTATTGTTCGAGGCAGCACGCACCTTGTGATACTCTTTTATGCTGTGTTTGGAAGTAGCAAAAGATATATGGCAAACCAAACCACACCTGAAGCTGATGTCTGTTTTCTTTTTCAGTGTAAGTGATTTCCTTTAATTGTTCGATAGGTGCTGAAGGAAACGCAGGGAACACGTAGGTCCTGTAATATTTAGCATGCAGCCGCTAAGCCGTGGAGCCTGACCATGTTTCATCATATTGACTCACACAACATAAATTTGAGCCAATGAGCCACTCATTAAACCAGAAGGCCACTCACTGTCCATTGAGTTTAACACATCCTTACACACATAAAAACACACAATCGCACAGACACACACACACACACAGATGCCATGTCACGCACAGTTAGATATTCACCACAATCTAAGAATTCTGTATAGCAGTACACATGGTGGTGATTTGTGTTTGTATAGTCCTGTGTGTGCATGTGTGTGTGTGTGTGTGTGTGCTGCACAAGAGATCTCATTGTCTCCAGAGGTTTGCTCTCAGAGGAATCAATAGGCATTGTGTCTTGTTTATTCCTGGCCACAAACTCTCTTTCACTGCTACATTACTTAATCCACTGACAAACCAGTCAGCTAAACTAATATGTAAGAAAATATAAGGACTTAATGATGATGATGATGGCAAGGCAGATGGTAACAATACCAATTATGGTGAAGATATTTGAGTCAGCAAGCAGTGGTAATATCTATTTCAGCATCGCCCCATGGAGTATGTTGTCCAGTCCACGTAACTTGTGTTAAGTCAATAAGCTCTATTCATATGAAAAAGTCTAAATAAATAAATAGTATATCCATGAGAATACTGCATTAATTCTTTATAAAGCTCCAACCTATGTTGCCTGTGTTATGATGTCCTATAGCCCTAGCCCTTGCTTTTGTCCTTGGCCTGCCCTGCGGTCATTTTATCCATACCTGATTGGGTCTGATGTCTCAACAAACATGGAAGGTGCCATCGTCAAGGAAACGCTACACTGGGATATATAGGTGCATGTCACAGGAGGGATATAGTGGATAGGACAGAGAGCTCAAGAGACAGAGAACCTGCTCACGTGTTCATATGTGCATTAGTGTGTGTGCATGTGTGTGTGTGTGTGTGTGTCTCCACATGTATGTATGTAAGGGTCAGAGAGGGCAGAGTTGGCGTGTGATATTCCAAGCACATGGAACAGCAGCAGCAGCAGCAGCGAGGTGGTGTAGCATTTCGCCCAACGTCCTCCACTGTGATGACCTGTCTCAGCACACTGTCACCCTGACTGCACCTCTGTCAATATGCTGAAACCACTTCTTTTTCTGAAGAACACTAAGCCAAAGGAGATAAACTGTTGCCACTTTCTCTGCAGTCAGAGCTGAAAATAGAAGCTTTGGTTAGAAGCTATAGTTAGCTAGGTTGCTATAGCGAATTTATTGTTGAACTATTACCAGAGAATGCTAGTATGTTAGACAGTGTAAGAATGATTTATTTTGGCACAGCTTTGATTTCTGCTCATGCTGCATCAATTAACCTCTTTTACAACCTCTTTTGTTTTATTTCACACACTTGCCTCTAAATGGCCCTCAGCAAGTCATCTAGTTGCCTCAGTGCTCTGAAAATTTGCTTGGATGTGCTCAGGCACCCTGGATGAGACTGTTCAAGCTTATGAGGCTCTGCCATTTAAATAAGGCAGGAGCTTATCCACTTTTCTTCTGCACCTGAAGATGACAACATTGTCTCCACCCGTAAAGTACTGTCCAATATGCTACAGGTCGGTTACCGCAAGCAGTCTTCACAAACACTACTTAGAGTGCCTTAGCCTCAGGCTTATGTCTTGGGGGCCACCAGAATCCTCAAACTGCCGGGCTCTCTTATCTGCAAGTTGCTGGCAAACACTGGAGGCTTTTCCACTGCTCCCCAGAGCTGCGGTTGAAACATGATGACAGTGAAGTAAAGCGTGTACAGTACATGTCCCTTCCATGTACATGTACTGTAGTCCTCCTGGGCTCGGCCCATCTGCACCAGTACAGTACTGTTAAATCTCCTGCCACTGGCCCTCTTGGTCCCAGCGAGAGGATGACAGAGGTCACTGCATCCTGCTCTTATGCTATTCAGGCCGGTCTATGTCTCTTCTGTGCATGAGAGAGAAACAGTAGCGTCTGGTAGGCTGTCTCTCTCAGAGTACCTTCTGCACTGGCCACTTGAGCTCAAGTGTTGAGAACAGCGGGCTCTCTTGCTAGGTGCCAAGTTGTCTTAGAATCACAGGGCAAATCTCCATTGCATACGCACAACTAGGGATCTCACAAGAACCGATACTACCAATACCATGTTGATGCCAAATTTCAAGAAACCTAACAGTATTAGTTTTTAGATAGCATCAGCAGTACCAACTGGCACCCCATTCATGAGAAACTGACCTAGCCAGGTGCGTCAGTAGACTGACCAAGCTCAGAACACAGCAAAACAATTTGATGGCGAGAGATACTCCTCCTGCTCCTCCTGACTCACATGCTAACAAGAAACTTGTGGAAAGAGCAAATTACAAAAGCCGCATATGGAAGTATTTTGCCTTCTAGGCAGACGGAGAAGACGAGCAAAAGCCAGTGTCCAAATGGTGCTTTGGAAGGCATGCAGTGTTCTCTATATTTTTGCCCAATTTATTTTTACTTCTTACTGAGCTTGAAATGCCGTTGCTTGTTTGTAATTTTATTAGGGCTGTCAATTGATTAGAAAAAACATTTGTATAAAATGCTGTAATTAATCACAATTGATTAAGGTATGCATTTAAAATTGAGGATGTTAGAATTTGGACCAATCTACCACTAAATGGATGAGGGATTAATACAAAAGAGGCAGATCAAACAGCCGTCTCGATAATGTGGATTCTGGACACAAATGTTCCTCTGGATGGACATATCTCTGGATGCAATTAATTTCTGGATACATATTTTTCTACCACCAATGTCTTTGGCTATCCATTTAGCAAATTCCATTTAGCAAACTCCGCTCTCAGCTTAGCTAAGAGCGGAGTTCGTTGTCAGTTCAAACAGACTTGTGTTCTTGGTCAGCTTCCCCAGAGCTGCCATGCTCTGTCATCTGTTTGCACAGAAGACAAATATGAGCAGCACCTCTGCTTGTTCTGTCTCTGGTCCTTACAAGGGAGGCATAAGAGTGATATCCAGCTGCCCCAAAGCCCCCTTTCCCATGACCTCAAGACCAGAGTCTTGAGTTGCTGACCTTGCCGATATGATTCCACCAGCTTACTGAGAATTGTGGGGGAATTACTGCTATCATTCCTATTGACCATCCCCCCCCAAATAATCACGAAGGACCTAGAGCACTGAGGGCCCCCCAGACACTGGTAGTATGGACACCATTAGGGAGAGTAGCTTAGTATGTATCTTGTTCACGAATGCCTCCTGAATAGGTTGGGAACCTGTGGCTATGGGCCACAAAGAACCTCCACTCTATGAAGGTGCTGCATATGCCAGACCTGGAGAACATAAGGCAGACCTCTTGGTCAGGTTTGGACCCCTGGCAGCCAGGGGTGTGAGTTTGATCAAGACTCTGTTTGGGAAAGCGGAAGTAGATCTGAGGCAAAATACTTACTGGCCATTATGGTTCTTCGATGCCCCGAGCCATCAGGGACAACTGCGTTCAGACATGTCTGGGCTAACGAAGCTGCTGTAAGCTTTTCCTCTCCTCTGCTCTATTTCTACCATGCTGATGAGGGTGAAACAGGAGAGGCTGACAGTCATTCTGGTGGCCCTGGACCACATGAGAGTACCGTGGTGTGCAGAGATGACTCAGGTGTTAGCAAAATCACCCTGGACATCTGCTCAATAGTAAGGAGCATTGCTGCAGACAAGAATAGTGCTAGGTTTGATGCGTGCACAACATTGTACAGACTGTCCAAGGCACAGGGCCCCATCCTACTATTTCATGTTGCAAAGCTAAATCTTTGGGTTTTCAGAAGGGGCGTTGGGAAAGATGAGTTTCTGTCCACACCACTCTTGTCTCCAGCACCTCCTGGAGAGGGGACTGGCCCTTTCCAGTATCAAGGTATATTAATCAGTAATCTCCTCTTTTCTCGAGGGGTTTGGAGAGAGGTTGGTTTTTGTCCGCCCTCTCCTGAAACATTTTTCTACAGGGGGCTTAGAGAAAAACTCCAGTGATATGTTCTGTCACCCCTCTGTGAGAGTTTCCTTTAGTCCACAAGGCCCTTTTGAAAGAGTCTTATGAATCATGGTCCTCCTCAAATATCTGCTGGTAAGAGGAGACCTGAGTGGACGGAATGTCTTTTACATCTATGAACATTTAGGGTTCGTCTATATCAAGGATGATTCAGCTGTATTCTGTCCTTCTCCTCATGAAGGGGACCATGAAGAGAGGTTGCACTTCTTATGCCCTGTGTGTGCATTAGTATGTTATGTGGCTGTTTGGAGGTGCTCTCAGCAGATCTCTGTGTGCTGTAGAGACCGAGAGGGGGGCAAGTCCCTGTCTAAGCTTGCCTATTGGCTTTGCTATGATGTAATACAAACATTGTGCGTCATGTGTTAGCAGGCAGGGCCATTGGCAATTTGTGCACACTCAAGTAGCACTGACAGCCTTGTTTCATGGGAATTGTGTGAAAGACGCTTTTACAGTAGCGTTGTGGTTTTTGGGTCTCTTTCCAGGTCTATGCTGAACACTGGAACAAATGATCTATGAGTGAGACACCAGTTTTGCCAGGATTTTAAGGAGCTGGGGCATTTTTGAGACAAGCTATGACTTGGCTGGCGCTTGGGTACAGGCATAGAAGCATAGCATTGGTCCACCCCTGCCTTATCTGGTGCGTGGGAGAAAGGCAGCCCTTGTCTGGCTAACCTGTTGCATGTTGTTTTATAGTAAATCAGGCTTGTGATACGCCATGTTTTGACATGACACTGTCACAGCAGAGGGTGATGTAATTGGGCTGTGCTTCCAAGGCTAGTAGAGGGTGTGTGAAATAAAACAATATTACACATGGCAACTAGATATAATCACAGGCACAGCCCTTAAATGAGACACAAGTTGAATTGCTTCTGTCTTATAACATATACAACATATATATGTATATGTTGGAACCCCATACGGTTGAACAGGCTGACCTTGGCTGGCTGAGCACATGCAAATTTTCAGTGTGCTGGTGCAACCAGATGAGTGTTGAAGGCAACAGAGCCCTCTTAGAGGGTTGCTACTGTGATCATAGAACTAGAGTTATCATGCATAACTAGCAACTATGGAGAGTAATTATGCAAAGTAGGGCCTCGAGTAACTCATGACCTATAATGTCAAGCTATGCTCAGATAGACTAATAATGTATCGTTCATTTATTTGTTCAGGGAGCCTTATCACAACTGTCAGCCACACCCTGTTTCTTGTTGTCTGGGAGCAGCTCTCGCAGTTTGTCTCACTGACAACTCCTAAAACAGCCCAGATTAGCAACTAGCATGTTGCCTCGATTGCAGTAACTTTCCATTAGTTGAGGCATGTCTTTGTAACGAAATAGCTGTGATCAAGGATACCTTATAGTGTCTCAGCATCATCCATCACAGTCCACTGTGCAAGTCACTGGCAAATTTTATGCGTAGTCTGCACTTCCAGTGTAGGTGAAGGGTGGACTCCGACAGCGTCTTTGACTCATTGAGAACAGATTTGTTTTGTGACTCACAACCAGGAGAAAGTAAAAGTCAGGCAGTCTTGCTTTTCATGTCAGAAATTGTTTGTGCTGTTGAGGCATATGCTAGCGTCTGGTGTCACATGACCATGAGCTGATGGTGATGCGCTGATTTTGTAGACACACTTCCTCTTCTCTCAGCCACGTCCTCCCTACCACGTGTCCTAGAGGGAAATAGGGAGTGCAGTATCTCTCTCTCTCTGTCTCTCTCGGTCTCTCCATCTTCCTATCCTCCAGTGTCGTTGACCTTGCACCAACTTGCGAGAGACCTTGGAGACTGAGGGACTGCTGCTAAGGATGCTGGCAGAGTGCGCTGGCCAGACAGTCATATTGAGGGCACAAAGGCAGAGGGATGGAGAACAAGCGCTGGGGAGGGTTGAAAAAATGGGAAGGGTAAATGAGTGGAGGAACAGTGCTTTTTACCTTTTCCCTTTAAAACAGTATTAAATCCATACTTAAAGGAAATAAACATGAATATACTATACAATATAAGGAATATGAGGAACAGAC
Organism: Holocentrus rufus; assembly: GCA_900302615.1. Taxonomy (NCBI): domain Eukaryota; kingdom Metazoa; phylum Chordata; class Actinopteri; order Holocentriformes; family Holocentridae; genus Holocentrus; species Holocentrus rufus. The sequence continues at coordinate 10,179 of OMLF01044769.1, forward strand.
AAGCCAAAGTAAATAAAGTCATCCATGTGAAATGAATGGTTGGATGCCCTGGAGGCAAATGGCACAGACATTTAAAGTAGAATTAGATAAAGGGAGTGGCATGCTGTCATGAAAGGCCGTTGAGATGTAGAAATCAATAGGGGAAGGATGCCCATGTCCAGACATGATGGATCATAATAAGGGCCCATTATCACTTTGGCTCTGTCTTGTACCGTGCCATACTGTCTCTCTATCCGCAGGCAGATATCTGCTCGTCTGACTTTAATAGAAACCATAGAAACAGATTAGGCAGTGAGCCAGAACACAGGGGGCATCAGCTTTTCATGCATCAAGTCATCACATTCTCTCATTTGATTGAAGTCAGCCCATGGTGCCTTCAGTTTTATAATGGATGCCACTATTCCACCTCATTAGTTCCTCTCCAGCTGTGGTTTGAGCTCTGTCTGGAAAGGTCAAAGATAGTCCAACTAAATGTAGTCATAGTTTGGGTTGTGTTGACCACTTGTACTTCATCTCATTATATGTATATTTAGGTAGTATGAGTGTGTTACCATCAGCGCTGTCAGGCTGTCCCGGAGAAATAAACACACACAACAACAGCATGATATGATACTGAAATCATAAGTCCTGAGGCAGGCAGAGGTACACCGAGAGTTTAGACTTGGCTGACTGGGCATTTTCACAGCAATGAAGATGAAATGATGAATGAGCAAGTTCATGGGAATAGAAACATGCCCTCAGTAAAGTAAATAAAGAATGCCATGGTCTGTGTTTGAGGAGTTCCATTCCAAAACAAGGCATCCAATCCAGGCACACTCACTCAAAATGTTTTTTTGGCATGACAGCACTGAAAAACAAAAAGTCAAGTTATTTAAAAAAAATAAAAAAAATTTAAGA
>OMLF01044773.1:0-10390 GCA_900302615.1 Holocentrus rufus
ATTAGACAAGTCTGGATACATGTTTTACACATTTCAATAGGCATTTTCTGACTATTTTAGATATTCATTTAGTAAGAATAAAGGAGAGGAAGAGAGGAGAGGCTCTTAGGAGAGGAATGTGGAGCTTGTCTGTAAATTTATGACCCTTGGTAGATAAGGAGAGAGTAGGGGGGTAAGAATGAGGTTTAGGGTGGTTCACCCATAAAACTGGAACTTCTTTCCTGTAGAATTTAAAAGTAAGTCACTATTATAACATGATGTGTTCAATACACGTCTCAATTGTGTAGCAGTGAGTTAAATCAGTTCAGACAAGTATACATGCTCATTAGTTCATGTGTGTGTGTATTCATTAGTTCATCTGTGAAGGATAAGGGAACTCCAGGTTGGTGCAGTCTCTCTGGAAGAAAAAACAAAGTCGTTAATTTTAAAACTGTCCACTCTTCTTCTGTGAGTGCTGAGAAAGACTGGCTTTCTTAGTTCTGTTCAATGTCCTTCTTGACACCTTTTATGCCTTGAGGTGAGAGGTCATTGTGTATGTGTGCTCTAACACACACACAGGTGGACTGTTTAATATCACACAGTTCCTGAAATAATCCACATTCTCTCTGTTCCTGGGTTCATATGCTACACAGCTAAGTGGAAAAATTTGACTGATTCAGATATCCCTTTGGAAAAGAAGGCTAAGCCCGTAGTGACAGTAGATAAGCCTGATTTCCAACTACATATTCAAATTGTCTTCTTCCATTGGTGCAGAGACCTGGTGGATGAAGCGAAGAACTACCTGCTGCTGCCACAGGAGAGGCCCTTGATGCAGGGCCCCCGAACCCGACCTAGAAAACCCATCCGCTGTGGAGAGGTACTTTTTGCAGGTCAGTATATTTGGACACTGAAGTGCAAAATAGGTTATAGTTAAGCATCTCCGCTGTTGGGCAGTTTTGGTTGGAAGTGGGAAAGATTTGAGCTTTCTTAATACTCAATACACTGTGATAAAATGGAGTTTTAGGGGCTGTATTTTCTACAGTAATACATTCCTGCAGGGCTGGGTAGGTTTAAGTTCCCCTTGTAGGGTAAGGAGATGATTTGAGAAAGTCCACGGCTGATGCCATCACTAGCTAAAGAGGGCACAGCTCCATCTGTCAGACTAAGGCACTTTGGTAGCCCCTGTCTCCTCTGAAATTAACATTAGACTGGAAAATTAACCTCAGTAAAATGGTGGCTTTATATCGAGGAACAGGACAAAATCAGCATGCAGGTGCAGCTGAAGAGTCAATCAGATGGGGGCGGGAGGCATTAAAACTGAGGTCATGCTCTGATTGGATCGAATCCACTCTTACATGTAAAAGTAGCTTTTAATCCCCAGCAACCTACTCATTTGACTCAGGAGAAATCAACCAGTAAGGCTTTCTCTGCATAGAGAGCACTTCTGACAGTTTCATGATGTTTTCTACACCCAGTCATGGCAGTAAAAAAAAATTAATGAGAAATTCCATATTTGAGGTTCCTATTCCTTTCAAAATCAAATAGATTATATCTGAACCACCCATATAATCCTTAGCACACAGTGTCTTTCTCTTGGATGCTTTGACAAGCTCCATTTGGTGTCCCCAATTTAATAAAACCAAGTTAGGGCTGCCCCCGTCCAACGATTTTCCTAGTCAACTATTAGCTGTTAGTTCAAGCATGTATGACAATATGTTTTTTTTTGTTTGTTTGTTTTTATCTCGGCTATCTAGAGTGGCCATGCGAGGTGGCTAACTTTAAGCTACTTACATTTTTCCAATGATAACATCATGTTTGAGGTTGATGAATGATCTTGGCGGATCTTTGCATGCAGAGTTTACATGTCACCTTCTTAGGGTCGTCCTTTTACCCTCTCAAAATGATCCCACACTTTGGATTTCTTGTCCAATAATACATCCATCATGTAAAGGTGGATGTAAGTCAAGTTGGCCCAGTGACTGAGTGTTGCCACTTCTTGTGTTTGTGGTTTCAAATTAAAAGCACTAGGCATAAGGCGTAGTTCTCGAATGGAGTTCGATTTTTTTTTCTTTCCTGCAACTAACTGACTAATGAAAACTTGGTCGCCTAAATACTTTTCTCATCGACTAGCATTTGGTCGACTATTTGGGGGCACACTGGTGGAGCCCCCAACTCCGTAGACTAGCAGCTGTTAAATGTGTACCTTTGTTTTGCCTCCTGGTTTCTCTTCCAGTTGGTAGCTGGTACTGTAGGGTTGCTGCTCACATTACAGAACATTATAAAAAGTACATCTTGCTGAGTGTAATGGCTCCTCAGTGTCTGTATTTTTATGATGTTTTGATACCTCCTTATACCTCTTTCTCATTACTCTTTTCCTCCCACGTTTCCCTCTGCGGCAGTTGGCGGCTGGTGCAGCGGCGACGCCATTTCCAGCGTGGAGCGTTATGATCCCCAGACCAACGAGTGGCGGATGGTGGCATCTATGAGTAAGCGGCGATGTGGAGTCGGCGTCAGCGTCCTGGACGACCTGCTGTATGCGGTGGGAGGTCACGATGGCTCGTCCTACCTCAACTCTGTGGAGAGGTCTGATTTTTTTTTTCTTTCTTCTTCATTCCAACTTCCTGTCCTGCCTCCCCACCTCCATGCTCTCCCTCTTCCCTTTCCATTGATTTTGCTAGATATAATAAGGCCTTCACTAATTTGTAAAAATCTCTCTGTGCTGTCTTTTCTGTTCAGATACGACCCAAAGACCAACCAGTGGAGCAGTGATGTGGCCCCCACCAGCACCTGTCGCACCAGTGTGGGCGTGGCCGTGTTGGGTGGTTATCTGTATGCTGTAGGAGGACAGGATGGTGTCTCCTGTCTCAATATTGTTGAAAGGTGACTGCCATCACATTGCATGCGTGTCTTTGTTATCTGTTTGTCTCGGGGACCTGCCTGTGTGCCACTGAGATGCAGCGAAATAAAAAAAATGGGTCATTTTTCTCTTTTTGCTAGCTGTATGTTCAAACACATAGAAGTCTGTATCTTGTGCTCCAGAAGCAGCTTAAGGAGAAAATATTTGTAGTCGCAGTAATAACAGCTGTGATTTAAATGCTGCAATGTATGGAATCATGGTGATGAGAATTCAGGTCAAGGCTTTTGACAACCGATTGCTCTTTGTCTCCTATGATCAACTTCTCAAATATGCCTTCAGAGCAAAAATAAGCATTAAATCATCAATGCTTGCCATTGTATTATCTTCTATCAACAGATGCCTGTAGAGCCTTCAGGGTTTATTTTGACACATCTCAGTGAAAATGGAAACCTTCTGTGGTCACTCCACAAGTTTGTTTGCCATACAACCACAGCAAAGAACTAGAAATATCACTCCTCTGCATGCTTGCAATTACACAGTATCAGTTCTGCCTGTGTCTTGCATAAGCACTGTTTTTTAAACGTTTTATTTAAGCTACCGATGAAATCAAATTAAAAACTAGAACATTTAGCTTTTTGCCTCAAGGCAGTGAAGTGCTTTGCAGCTCCTGCCCTCCTCCCCCTCAGTGCACACCCCAACACTTGTCATTCATGTTGATGAGCTGGGATACTGTGGCACAGCTCGCTTGTTACAAACTGGCTAGCATCTTAGCTGTCTGATAGTATAAAATAGGGAGATTTAGGCATGCATGCAGAGTCACAGATCTACACAGAGTGGTAGTGCATAATATGTCCTGTTTATTTAACATATTGCAGCTTTGAGCCATGAGACAGTTCTTCAAATATTGTGTTACACTGTCACACCTTTATCTTCTTGTCTTTATCTAATGGGACGCCGACCATCCCGTGTTACAGGTACGACCCCAAGGAGAACAAGTGGACCCGCGTGGCCTCCATGAGCACCAGAAGACTGGGTGTGGCTGTGGCTGTTCTGGGGGGATTCCTTTATGCTGTGGGGGGGTCTGACGGGACGTCACCTTTAAATACTGGTACGGTGCGGATTTATGTCATCAATACAAACACAGATCAATTAAACAAGGTGCTTTACAAAAAAATTACATTAAAACAAAACAAGGGATGAGCTAAGTGATGTTGTACTGAACAAAAGAGATAAACTAAGTTTAAAAAAATAAAACAATGAGTGGTGTCTAGAATTGCAGAGGGCTGGAGTCATTAGAAAGGGACATTACCACTAAGTAGAACTTAATTATATACCAAGGGTAGAATACATCCAGAAATAGAAAGCTACCATTACAACTGTCGATTAGTCTTCTCTTAGCAATACTGTCACGCTACATTTACATTTATTTGGTTTGTAAAAATACCTAGAGGGTTTTGAGATTACTTCTGTGGAGACACAGTGCTCAGTGTTACATATTTCGTACTCCAAGTGTGCTGTCTTTAAGTCTGAACATGAAGATTTTTTGTGTGACTTTGATATTAACAAAATTGCCAGTGAAAGCATCTGCTGGAGGATGAAAACGCAATAGACAGAGAGGTGGAGGCTTTTTTAAATCACAACAGAGGCCCTTGTGGTTGGTCTTCTGCTCCATAGTTCTCGCTCAGCAGTGACAGCTATATACTTAAAGGAATACTCCAACATTCTGGCCCAAATATCCTTTTTCTGACTTACCAAGAGGGAGCTAGCTAGCTAGCATTAGCTATGCTAATGACTCCTGCAGTCTTTATGCTAAGCTAACACAAAATGCTACACATAGGAAATGGACCAGTGGACATACAGAGGTGAAAATGGTATCAAATCTTGTCTCAGTCTGGGTAAGTCAGAAGAAGGGTATTTTGCCCAAAACATAATATTTTATGGAAAAAAATTCTTTCCCTGTAAGTGAATATTAAAATAATTCGTTTGTTTAAGTTTTCCCTGCTTGGCTGTTCAGCTAATTGAACAACTAAATAATTCATTTATTCCCCCTCTCTGTTTCGAGTCCTCCTTCATGCCTCAGAGCCCTCAAACCCCTAGAATCATTAACATACAGTGTCCCCTACGCATGGTGCGGTTTATTTATCTAAGCATTCATGCGTTTTTGTTTTTGTTTTTTTGTTTTTTGCCAGTGGAACGTTACAACCCTCAGGAGAACCGCTGGCACACCGTGTCACCCATGGGCACCAGGAGGAAGCACCTTGGTTGTGCCGTCTACCAGGACATGATCTACTCTGTGGGAGGAAGAGACGACACTACAGAGCTGAGTAGCGCGGAGAGATACAACCCCAGGACCAACCAGTGGTCTCCTGTAGTGGCCATGACGTCCAGACGGAGTGGGGTGAGACTGTATAGAAAAAAAAAATCGAACTTGACTGTTTCATTGCAACAGCATTCTCTCACCAAATTACTTCATCAGGAGATAAAAACAGATACACATGCACATATATTGCATGTGGTGTAGGCGCACTGACACTGATTGAAACAGAGCTTTTAATTGCATAGGTAAGGGATATTTTTATATCTTTGATTGTTGTGTAAGTCCTTGACAACAGTCGGAACTGTGAGATTGTGATGCATTCCCAGTAGGAAGCAGAAGCACAAGGCAATCAAATGGGACAAAAGCAGTGCACCCCTGGGGAAATCTTAGCTGTGTTCAGGCTCTAAATATACTTAAAATCAACTTGAACATATGTGTCGTCCCTTTGTGAGTATCCCCACGTGTCTTGCACTCGGTTACATTTTAAATTACCAAATATCAAGGTAAGTTAAATTGGAAAAAAATCATCAGGGGAATTCCTTCCATTGGCAATCCCCAGTGTATTCATTCAGTCACCAAGCCTAAATTCACTTAAAGCAATTTTGTCAGTAAGGCGACATACAACTCACAGTCGCTATCTGTGAATCTGTGGACTGTGCACCAAGTTGAGAGCTCAATATGCATTTTTTGAATTGTGCCTGAGTGCTTTGATAGCCTAATAAATGAAACAAGCTCCCCAGATTAAATTAATCTCTGAGACAAGATTGGATTTGTTTTCTTTGCACGCAGCCACAAAGAGGCTAACGCTGCAGCAGCCATTCACTTCACAGGTCACACCCGTGAGACTTGACAGATTTTCAAAATGTTTTCAGAGCCAATTCCTTGGTGGGTGAATGTAAATTGTTTTCACAAACCCAGTAAATGCAGATTTAATGGTTTTTAAGTTAAATCAGCAATTCTTTATACTGAAAGAACGACTTTGTATAATGCTGCCTTGTGTTTTGTCCCCTTCTCTCTCTGTAGGTGGGTCTGGCTGTAGTGAATGGTCAGCTAATGGCAGTGGGCGGCTTTGACGGGACGACATATCTCAAAACCATAGAAGTATACGATCCTGATGCCAACACATGGAGGTAACTGACTGCTCACGTACCAGAATTAATCTTTTAGCTTGGACATATTCAAGAATATGTCTAAATAACTGACAACGGATGAGTCTATGTATTAGCGTCTGTGCAGTCTAAACACATATAGGTCCTCATCAGGCTAGCACTTGTCCCAGATGCCCCACCAAGGTAACCTTAATCAGCCTGGTCACAATTTGTCACAAATGACATGCTTCTTTTTTCCGTCTTCAAGTGTAGATTTGAGTTCCCTGAATGCAAATTTCTTTCATAATTACATTCTTGACAACTTCACTCATTCTTATCTGCTTCTTTTGTTACCCTGCTCACATCTTTGGGTAACAGAATTCAGTCCAGGTTCAAGAATATACCTTCTACAACATGGAAAAGAGGTTGAACCTTGTATTTCCCTCATGCTCTGACAATGTCTCCTTTTTCCAGGTTGTATGGAGGAATGAACTACCGTCGGCTAGGAGGAGGGGTGGGCGTCATCAAAATGACTCACTGTGAATCGCACATATGGTAACATCCCCCTCCCTCCACCACCTCTCCACTTCATGCTGTTAAAGGATGCCTCTTTTCACCGACTCTCGTGCCTCCGAAAGAGATGCTGTTTTACCATGCAAAGATGAGAGGATCAAAGTGGGAGGAGGGAAGATGCAAAGAGGAGAAAGAGACTGACCCACACCAACCCCAACCCTCCAAGCCATCGACTTGGAAAACTTGTGTTGTTTTCAGTGCCCGCCAACAGAAATGAACGAACAGCAGAGTGACAATTTTGCTTCCGGTTTGGAGGCAGGTCAAAGTCCTCCTGCTGTGACCTCCCCAAAAGTTGTCAAGCATGTCCTCCAAGCTACACAGCGGTCTACAAGTCAAAATGGGATGTCTGAAAGAAGCGTGCGCGTACCTGTGTGCTTGCACGTTGTACAACTTCAATTCGATTGGGCTTGTGCCTTGGGGAGATTCTCCTGTATCTTTTTTTTTTTTTTTTTGAGGCGGTGAATTGATTGGAGGAGCTTAGACGTTCAGAAAGTGTGATGAAGTCACTGGATGAGGGCTTTTCAGCCTTTCCAACTGTGATAGCCTCCATCACTCTCCCTTGTCTTATGACGTCAGTCCCCCAAAATTCTGGCTAGCAAGGACCCAGACTGAAAAATACTCTCCGAAAGGCCAGTGGACCAGTAAACGTTCTGTTCAGTACAAAAGTTCAAGTAAGACTGCATCTTTTGATTATTTCCTGGAGACACAACACTGCATAATGACTGTCAGAGGTCAATGCCGCTTTCTCCCATTCTCTAATTGAATTACCAACTGCTTCAGTGCTGCATTGACATGTACATCCTTCATCTCTGGCCGCTCATTCTCTCGGCCATGTGTAGCATCAAACAGTAGGAAAGCTGTGGACTGCCACTCTCTTGAAAGCAATTGGCAATTTAAGGCCGTCACTTGACAACCCAGAGAGAAAAAGACCCCTTCCACCAGCAAGTCCCATCAGGATAATGGTCAGGAGAAGGAGGAGGAGGAGGAGGAGGGGGAGGAGTAACCCTCACCCTTACATTGAGTGGGACTCTGCTGGTGCACTTTTTAACAGGATAACAGGGGACTGGTGTAACTGTTTTTTTTTGTTTGTTTGTTTGTTTTTTATCACACTAACCTTGGGCTTAAAAGATTTTCATTCAGATGTTGAGAGTGAAGTTAAAAGAATGCATCAAGATTTTGGGAGATTGGCCTTTTGGTCAGTTTCCGCTTTGGGTGGTGAGCACACTAACACCAAAACTACCTGCCCTAACACTTCACGATAACACCTCAGTATTCATTATATTGAGTGATAGTTATCTCCATGCTAACATTTTAGCTTACATTATGTTGAGTGATTCTATGGCATTAGCATTATCTCCAAAGTGAGAAAATGAGAACTTCTACCAACTTGAAAGGTAAAGGACGAGTAAGTTTAAAATATTTGTGACTAAGTTTGGCAGTTTTGTACAAGAGTTTGGTCAAATTTGCAAACAATAAACTAACTGCACAGACATTGTACAGCTAGAAATCGCTGTACTATAGATGAATATGTGGTTGTTCATCTGAAAATAATCCTGGCTAAATCAGATAAGAGTTAAAGGTGCTGGATACAAGATTTTAATGGAAATGAAGAATTTTTTTTAAATAACATCCATGGGGTGTCCCGAGAAGTGGAGAATAAAATTATTACTTTTCCCACAAAATTATATTGACTATGATTTTTATCAATTTAATAATTTTGTCGGTCCGAAATGAGTCCTTTGTTTATTTACATCAGCAGCAGGAACAGCGCCGCTGAGCCAGTAGCGTTGCAGCGTTGCAACAACGCCTGTGTCCGCAGCAGGTTGCCAGTAAGTAGCTTGTCAGTGAGGGAATGGCTGTGTATAGGTCTAAGCAATACTTTAAACACCGGGGAACCACATAAAATCCCACAAGGAAGCCCCGGAATCCCCCCAACAGCTCCGCGACGAAAACGGGAGCAAGAAGAGGGTTTATCTGTGCAGCCTTTGGTATTTTGAGCTGAAGGAGGAAAAGAACTGAGGAGCCACGCCAGTGTTGCTGTTACTTTTATTCTTGACCGGTAAGCTGTTTGTTTGCTAGTGAACTTTTATCTACTATGTGTGAACAAGTTCAGATCTTAGTTTATTTCGGCATGACCTAGAGAATATTGCATTTTGTGTTTTTCTACACACCGAGGCATTGCAAGCTTAGCTACCAAACATGTAGGTAAAATTAGTAGCTTGCTATCATCACATAGCTAACACTAGCAAAGCAAGTTTGCTGCTGCCTTGTTGCTACACGTTAGCAGTAAAAAACACACGCGTTTCAATCCTGGAACATCCTAACTTAGGTGACTTTGTAAACAAAATAAGCCACTGAGGGGCTGTTGTGTTAATCGGCAGCCTGTGGGCTAGCTACTGTGTTATAAGTCTAACACTAGTGAAACAATGTCCAGACGTGATACGCACGTTTATTGCTAACAGTAACGTCCATCAAGCGAAGCCCACTGGCATCAATCAGGCAGTATTTATTTGTAATATGCAATGCAAATATTTGTTAATAGCACAGCACTTATGCTGCTCTGTTGTTATATTCATTAGTCCCTGACGTGTCTGCTTTTTGCCTTGTTTTTTCTGATGGTTTTAGCAGTTACTGCGGACACAGTCATGTTATGTCCCAATAAATAAAACAGTAGACACAAGACATTTGCCCACAGTGTAGAGCATGGCTGTATTGTCAAATATGGCAATAAAAAGTCACTTTCAGGGCAGATGGTCAAATCAGTTGCTGCAGAATATCAGAGCCTTGTGACTAAAAAAATGTTCTAATTCCTCTCTCTCCCCTCTCTTTCTCCCAATTGCTCTACCAGATCCGTCCTAGTGACTTCAGCCATGCCCAATCCAGCTGGATGTCGTCATACTTCTGCAGCTTTTCATACTGTCCTCTCCAGGTGTTCCCCCATCCTCGTCCTGACTGTGGCTGCAGCTTGGTGGCTGATGGTCATCTCTGTGCTGCTGTGGCTCCAAGCTGTCATATTTCACCCTTCACTACAACACATCCTCCCCTAAGATTCACTTTGTGGACAATGTATTATTTAGTCCAGAATTTTACGTAATTGAAAATTTTATATTGTTTCAGATCATTTGATACAAAAATAAACTTCAAGCAAATCCTTGGCTTATGTTGATCTTTGTGGTAAAAGAGAGCTTCACTGAAGTCTTCCAATTTTGAGCAAAATATTGTCTGTACTGAATCGTCTATATTTGTTCTGGTCTGAGTAGGAATACTTTTACAGCATGTGGAATCCTGCTAGAGTAAAGCACTACCTAGTGAACATAGAAAACTCAGGGACATGTACATCATTTTCTTATTTTATTCAGTGACAAAAGGATCACACTGACAGGATCTGAAAAATGTATATATTCATTAGAAATAACATTAAAAAAATACATATTAAAACTCTACCCCTTAAAACAAGAAGAAGAAAGAAAACGAAGTACAAGCAGCAAAATAGAAGGGGACAACTAAAAACGTAAGGTCTGTTACACCAGCTGTACTGATGCCCTGATGATGCACCTTGTACCAGAAGTGTAAGTA
>OMLF01044777.1:14478-39258 GCA_900302615.1 Holocentrus rufus
TTCTAGTTCTAGTTTTCTTGTTTATTTTTTACATAATAGTTTTCAAATTTTAAGATCAGCCCAAAATATTGCTGTCAGCAGCTCTGGTTTAGAAAAAATACTGAAATCAGTATTTTTTAAAAATCCATTTTGGTTGAACCCTGAACACATTAGTGCAAGGCATCTGCAAGTGCTTCAAGTCAAGAACTGATTCTTGTACATAGTGAAAGTGTGTTTTTTATTGTGTTCCTGACCTCATTCCAGTAGTTCAGGGTAGTAATATTTTCTCAGTGCAAAAAGTTTGCAGGTAAGTTTGCACATAAGTGGACGCTGATTACTGATTCTAGTGCCCCATTACTCTCCCTGCACAGGAAGTACACAACGATCTGCAGTCAGGACCAGAGACAGAGCTACAAACAGGACTTTAACAAGGAGTACAGCGAATACCGAGATTTACACGCCCGCATTGACAGCGTGACGCAGCAGTTCATGGAGCTGGACACGCAGCTCAAACAGCTACACCACGGATCACGAAAATACAAGGTAACACACAGGCAACTGGTGATTTAACAGCAAGTGTTAAGTCAGATTTATTTATAGAGCGCTTTATTTTTAACATACAGGCTTAATTGAAATTAAGCCGATAAAGATATCTAACTGCTGCTTTTCAGAGACCGCTTAGTAACTGTGACTCTGTATTTCTCCTTTGCAGACAATTCGTAATCAGATTGTGCAAGAGTATAGCAAAATTAAAAAGGTAACAACTTCCTTATATTTTGCTCCTTTTTACCCAAACATTTCTGCATGTGACAAAAATGATTCCCCTGTGATGTTGTTAAGTAACTGTGTCTTCTTTGGTCACTTTAGTCCAACCCCAACTACAACCAGGACAAGATTCGCTGTGAATATCTCCACAACAAACTGTCCCACATCAAGAAGCTCATATCAGACTATGACCAGCAACAACTCAGTATGGAGTGTCACCACCACAACTGAAGCAGCTGACTCACTGACATCAGCGCCAGCTATCTCTGACAGTATACAGTAAACTCCCCCAGGCAGGGGTGGTTCATGCTACTGAGATGAAACATGGCAGGATGGATGCCATGGGCGTGGTTAAACGTAATTTCACAATACTTGCTGGAATTGTCAGTGAGGTTATGAGTCACTTATGAAGAGCAGCAGTGCGCTACATTGTGAAAAGGGGCCCTACAGTATGAGGACTTTGGTCTAAAAATGGCTTGACTAAGGGATCCCACCACCAAACAGGCATGCTGCTGCTGCCAGTGATATAGGAGGAAAAAAGGGTTTTACATGGGTTCTTAAAACTAGAACAAATACATATGGAGGGGAGGTGCTTAACAAGAAAACAGACTTTCAAGGGAGGTATGCACTCCCACACTCAGAGATTCCCATCCAAACCACACTTCAGTTCTTTTGTGAATGGAATGTAAACATCAGTTTGGGTGTTTCTCATGTTTCATGTTAGCCATGTCAGTGTTTACATATTAAGCTGTCTTCACTGTCAGCAAAGGGTAAAATGGAAAGAAATGGTTACTCTGTAATGATAACAAGCATAAAGAGAGACTGGAAGCTTGAGATCACTGCACTCTGTACATACCCAGATGGCCCATGAGTGTGGCAGGTAAGGGTCCCTCATACCTTAAGGGTCCCTTATTCCCCAGTTTTACAGAAAGCGGCAGCAGAGGTGTGCAGTTGCTGAAATTACTTTCGTCCTTGGATAGTCTTTGGGTTCGGTCAATTTAGAGTTTGTATCAGTGTTTTTGTTTTTTAATGGTTTTACTTATTTCAAGCCTGATGTATTTAATGATCACTCCTGTGGGTATTGCCACTGCCAATTAAATGGCTACTAATTCTGAACTGGATTTATAGTGTTCTACTGGAGTTATCCATTTACGTGGTGGTTGTACTGGAAAACAGAAGACTGTTATGTTGAAATACATATGAGCTAAAAGTTGTATTCAGGGAATTTACAGTATAAGCTGCAGGAAGACATTTGAATTTGATGTTGTTGGTCTCCCGAGTGCTGAATTCTTTTGGTTCAGTGAGGAAAAGAGAAATCAAAAGTTGTTGCATGTTGTGTGCTGTATGGAATGCATGTGGAAAAAACATTTTGTCTGTGAGTTTTAAATAAATTAATTTATAATAGCGTTTGTAATGTGCTTTTTAAAAATAATTGTAATAAAGTGTTCGCCTTTTTTACTACAAATTTACATGCCAGCCAAAAGGTGAGTTTAAAAAAGTAAATGATTAAATGAATTCACAAAAGCGACCAGTCATAAAAAGTGAAAACTCATGTGAATGATTTTTAGTGACGGAGCGCCAGAGCTCTGGCTTCCCATTGGCTAGATGCGAAAGAAGGAATCTGATTGGTCCATTATGTCGTGCGTGACCTCTCACCTTCAACAGGTTTTCTGCTCGAGCTAACGTGCTTGTAGTAAACACTAAATGTGATATCTTCACTGCACGATTGCCCTTGAACTTTATGACACATTTCGCATTGCGACAATAAAGAGACGTGGACTGAAAGATATGGCTTGGTCGAAGGCGTGCTTGTGAATATTTGTGGCAAGTAACTAAGGTATTGCCAGATAGCTTCGTGCTAAGAGTTAGCTAACCTAGCTAGCTGGAATGACAGCTTGAGCAGGTCCGCGGAAAGTAAGTTATCACTCAGATTAACCGTAATTATGGTGGTAAAGTGTAGACCTAAATTGTCGTACTAAGTGACGCTAGACAGCTTTGACTTTACATAAAAGACATACCTTGAATATGCAATGAATCGGCTTGCTAACTAGCAACTGTTAGCTAGAAAACTGACAGATGGAAGTGGATTTTTTCTGGATTGTACATTGTAAGGTGGATAGAGCTGCCATTTGGATGTTCTACTTTTACTTTTTGCTGCGTTAACAGCTTATGTCTTTCGCCACCTCTAGAGATATACCCTTTCTCCAGGCATGGCTGGGATTTTCCACACGACACGGCATCTGAGGACAGCTCTCAGATATCTGAGCCCCAGTTGCACTCTCTCATCTCCAGCCACAGGCAGGCTTTCCCCCCTGTGTTCCCGCAGTCCGTCTCTTCCACCCAACTCAGACCAATGTGGAGTCTGCTCTCGGAGGCTGCATGCTGGTGCAGGTGGGCCCAAACCGTCCCCTGCTGCAGCCCCAGACAGGTTGCCTTTCTCCAGAGTAACTCAGGAGGATTTGGACTTCTTCAGGAAGATACTACCAGGCAGAGCCATCACTGACCCGGACCTGCTGGAGGCTAATAATGTGGACTGGCTCAAGTCAGTGAGAGGTGAAGTCTTGACCCAAAGTCACTGAAGATTTATGTCACTGAGTAATCTATTAATGTTCATATTTCACCTTCTTGTTTATGTTTCTTCTTCAGGTCACAGTGAAGTGTTGTTGAGACCTCAGACTACTGAGGAAGTGTCTCAGATTCTCAGGTAAAGAAGAAATGGTGGATAGACAGACATGTGAGGTAGTCAGGTACATGTACTTAGGTTGTTTTATTTCCCTTCTCTAGGTACTGTAACAGTCGTAACTTAGCCATAAACCCTCAAGGGGGCAACACAGGGCTGGTGGGGGGCAGCGTGCCAGTCTATGATGAGATCATCCTCTCCACTGCTCTCATGAACAACATCCTTACCTTTGATAGTGTCTCTGGTATGTCAATTACTGGTATTTAAAAAAAAAAATAGTCCATCATCTCAAAAGAGTGTCATATACTCTTAAAATAATTGACAGCACAAAGTCTTTACAAATTAGTAGTTTAGTGTTTTAGAGATCTTGAATAATAACGTTCAGGTTGTGATTCATTTCCCTTAATGTATTTATTAATTTTGAGTAATTTTTTGTCTGTTTGTTAGGCATTCTGACATGCCAGGCAGGCTGTGTCCTAGAGAACTTGTCCAACTACCTTGAAGAGAGAGACTACATCATGCCACTGGACTTAGGGGCTAAAGGCAGTTGTCACATTGGAGGTAATGTGGCAACTAATGCAGGTGGGCTCCGGCTGCTACGATACGGCTCCTTGAGAGGGACTGTGCTGGGTCTGGAAGTGGTGAGTGGAACAAGTGAATAAGAGAGACTTCAGAGAGACTTTGACCCTGATTTAGAAAAGTCAGGAGGTAGTGTGATTTAGATGACTGGAGAGAAGTTACATAATTTTGTACATCTGTGTTCAGGTGTTGGCAGATGGGCAGGTGTTGAACTGCTTGGCCACTCTGCGGAAGGATAACACAGGCTATGACCTAAAGCAGCTCTTCATCGGGTCAGAGGGCACACTGGGGATCATTACAGCAGTGTCCATCCTTTGTCCACGGAAACCCAAATCTCTCAACGTGGTCTTCCTGGGTAGGATTTCCTCGTGACATTTTTGACCCCTATAAGCTGTCTTAGTTCAAAAAATTGACGCTGTCACTGTCCTGTTACTGATTCTACCAACCAGCTTATTATTATCTTCCATGTTTCTGTTAGGTTGTGAGACATTTGAGCAGCTGATACAGACATTTAAGCTGTGCAGAGGCATGCTGGGAGAAATCCTGTCAGCCTTTGAATTCCTGGACAGTGAGTGTATGAGACTGCTGAATTCACACCTCAAACTGCCCAATCCCATCACAGGTACATGCAAATGCACACTCACACACACACACACCATCTCAGAAAGTAGCTTATGCTAACCAGTTGCGTCCATCCTGCAGATTGCCCATTCTACATCGTCATAGAAACGGCTGGATCTAATGCAACCCATGATGAGGAGAAGCTGCACACTTTTCTGGAGGAGGCAATGACATCATCACTGGTTACTGATGGGACTGTGGCAACTGAAGACACTAAAATCAAGGCAAGTTGCACTTATTCTATGTTTTTTGGTTGGTTGTTTTAAGGGACACCTCCCACATTGAGTTTTAAAGGTAAATAAATGTTTTCAGCTTGTGACTCAATTATTCTCACCCAAGGCTTCACTTATAGTTCTGTGATTTGTGGAGTGGATTTAGTAAAATCTAGTCACACCCATTTTTAGCCTCAACTAAATGATAATATCAGAAACTTGTAGATGGTGATGATGATGATACCAACTCAGTTCCTCTGAATGAGATTGTGGTTAAATCAGTCAGCATTTCGTTATCTGTCTGTCTGTGTAAAGGCTCTGTGGTCGATGCGTGAGCGCGTCACAGAGGCTCTGACTCACGATGGCTTCACCTACAAGTACGACATCTCCCTTCCTGTGGAGCGGCTCTACCAGCTGGTAACAGACATGAGGGAGCACCTGGGGGACCGGGCCAAGAGTGTGGTGGGATACGGACACGTAGGTAAGACACATCGCAACAGGCTCCAAAACTACAAATGAAAACCTGGCCTGAAACATGAAATTTTTTTTTTTTTTAGCTTTTTCGTACCTCCTGTAAGACTACAAAATCAGCATTTGAAGTCTTTTAAGTCTCTTAGCACTTGATGTGCCACCTCACAGCAAGAAAAACTCAGAGTTTGTTCCTTCATGCTGCTCCACCTCCTCCTCTCTCTTTGTGTAGGCGACGGGAACCTCCATCTGAACATCACCTCTCCTGCCAAAGACCCAGCCCTCCTGGCCGCCATTGAGCCCTTTGTGTATGAATGGACGGCCGGCTGCCAGGGCAGCATCAGCGCTGAGCACGGACTGGGCCTGAAGAAGAGGAACTACATCTACTACAGTAAACCCAACGAGGCTGTGGCTCTGATGGGCAACGTCAAGACCATGTTGGACCCCAAGGGCATCCTCAACCCTTATAAGACCCTGCCAGATAACCTGCAGTGACTGACTACGTAAAAGTCAAGCTTGTGGGTATATGCAGAGCTCATACAGGTAACATCAAAAATACTAAGAAAAAAAATCACACTTCACACTGAATGCAAAGCTGTGGAAGCACAGGGCCAGGCCGTGTGCAAGTACGCTCTCTGCAAGTCAAGTTAGAAATTGAGTGCCTTTAGTTCGTGCAGTCTGTCCAGGATGTTAAAGAGAAAAGCTTCATTACCACCTGTCTACACCATGCATTACATTAGAATGACCTTTGACATTATATCCACTTGAACAAGCTGCAGACTTTGAATATTATACGTGGAGCTGCTGCTATCTATTCAACTACCTCTGCTACTTCTGCCACTTAAACTGACAGAGTAGCCTGATCTACTTTTTAGTCCAGTGCATATTTAAATTGTTAGATCCTTATCCTGTATTGTATGAATAGCTCAGATTTTATTTGTGGAAGTCTTTCCTTCATTTAAAAAAAAGATTGAAATTTCCAATCATTAAGCAAGAGTGCAGTAAATGTTTTATTACATATAAAAAAGACATAGCAACATTTTATTTTTCAAACAAAACCAGCATTTCTTGTGAACAGATTCTCCCAGAAACCTACACTTAGGCAATTCTGTCCATTTAAAATGAATCTTTAATAAAACAGAGTTCCCAAACAAAGATGGAGTGTTTTTTTTTCTTGATTCAGGCAACTTGTACTGTGTGGCAATGATTTGAGACAACAGGAGCAGATGAAGGCTCAGCTCTCTACAGAAAAAGGGTACACCCCGAACAGCTTATACAATACCGACTATCACAAACAAGACTTTCCTTGACTTTTCCTTTCTGGTGTAAGACTGTTTCGACCAGCCATGGTGGCTCTAAAAATGCCAGGAAGAGAGGATGTAAGGAAACTTTCAATTCATTTCATACTCATTATATTCATACTCTTATTATAAGATACAGTGAGTCTAAATCCTATTGGCAGGTGGGTCTATCCCAGGGACCAACCAGGTAAACAGTTATATAATCTGATATTTTCCCACATTTAACATAAAACCTCTTTCCATACAGCGCACAAGCTCAGCGGGAAAATGTTCCTATTTTTTTTCCACTACTTCTCTTCAACAAAGCATTTCCTACTAGCTCCAATAATGACAATATGGGTACAGAAAGTCCACGTACAATAAATTCATATATATGAATACAGTCAGTTTCACGCACCGTCATACATCAGTCTTACATATCCTCAGTAGTGTGGTAGTTTAATACAGTGGAGATTTAATGCATAAATATCATACTAAGGGTTTAAAAACAATTTGATTCTATTGGCTCTTTTCCTTTGTAAATGAACACATTTTGTTTGTGTGTGGGTTCATGTATGTGTGGCAATAGTTGGCTTGTTCTAATTAGAGATGCACCGATCCACTTATTTTCAGTTCCGATCCGATACCTGTATTTGGATATCTGCCGATACTGATCCGATACCGATACCAGAGCTCTTTTTTTCTTGAATCTTCTTATCATTAATCATCAGGAATTTATCAGCAATCTCTATATTCTTTCCGATGCTGGAACATTTATTTCCCAGGCAAAAATAGTGCCCTGAATGCACCAGCATACCTAGCCTGATTACCTGTGTCAAAATGCGGCTGTAGCTGCAATGCACGTGTGTGTGGCTTACTACACTTCTCCAAACATCTAACTGCACGTAGCGCGACGCAAAACCGCTTCGGTCCGCTAGACTCCTTTGTGTTATATCTCAGTGTTTTGTGCCGGTTGTTTTCCACTGAATGAAGACAACATGATGCCGGTTTTCATCTGTCGTCCACCGGCTAAACTGAGGAGGTTTGCATATCTGTTCTGATGTTGCCAGATCAGCCCCAAATTCTACAGACTGCAAAGTGTCATTAAATTCACGGTGAGAAATAGATTTTTCTTTTAGTAAATGCAACCATAAGTTCCCAGGTTTTTATCTGGGCGTCATTAGCACAGAGATAGCCTAATAAAACCCCGACACACTTGTCCAGTTTTAATGATCAGCGAAGTGTGACAGACTTTCCCACTCAGAAGCACAGGTGCAGCGACACTTTGACACAGGGTTTAAATTAAGTTGTCACCTTATACAGTTACTATGATGCCCAGATTAATGCGTACTGTGCAGATGAACGTAAAGCAGCGTCAAAGTTACAAAAACTGTATTATTACATACTTTCTTTCATTCATAAAAACATCAGACTATGGAATCTGGATCGGTAATGTCGGTCCACGTGCCGATGAGTGAATTACTTCAGTATCGGCACCCGATACCGATATTGGATCGGATCGGTCCCATCTCTAGTTCTAATAAAGCTAAATGAGTGAAATACATCTGATTGTCTCTGAGCAGAATACCACAACCGCATGCCAAAAAAAACTGGCTGGAGTCAAACATTAAGAAATGGGTAGGAGACACTCAGTATGTAGTGTTTGATTGTGTGTGTATGTAAGAAGGCCTAATCCAGAGAAGTCCCATATGGGCATTAAAGCATTAGGATGGGTAATAACAATGTGCCATCCATGTTCTTCACACTCAGTAACAGTCCACAGTTCAGGTCAGTGCAGACACAGTGGCAATTGGTTTATGTCCCATAGCAACAGCTGGCTTCTTCAGATAGGACAGTTCAACACATCTGTATCGAGTCAGAAAGAGGGGGGGATGGCGGTGGAAGGCAACCAAAGAGAAAGGAGGAAAAAGCGAGAGAGCAGGAGGAGGAGGACGAGGCTGGATGACACTCGGAGCAACTCTTTCCTCTTGTCCTCTGTCCGTCTGTCCCCTTGTGACCTCTTCTCGTTCAGCTAACAACTCGGGCTCTTCTCCGAGCCGATTCCTGACATCAGGCGGCCGCCTCGGAAATCCCGTCCCCCTCTCAGGACTCCTTGCCCTTCTCCAGGGAGCTGTGAATCTTGTCCAGGGTCTTCTTGATCCGCAGCGCCGTCAGCCTGGCGGAGGGGTTCTGGTACCAGCACTCCTTCATCAGCTTCACCAGAGCGGATAAAGTCTGAGACACAGAGGGCCAAACCGACAGTGAGAAGGATGGGAAAATACATTTGCAAACAACAGGGAGAGAGCAGCTTGATCAATGAAATGAGAACGGTTCTACTTGACTGAATCCTTTTAGATGTACAAGAGCCTTTTAGGTACTTGCAGCTAAATCACCAGCAATTGCACAGAACTCTTGGCTTACAAAGTTATTACCATTTTATAGCTGCAGACAGACAAATCTGCAAAAATCCACATCGCTAATATCATAACAAGTACAGAATGGTCTCTCTAAACGCTGAGCCTGGCAACCCCAGCGACAAAAAAACTTAAGGGAAATTGCTTTCATGAAATGCTGCTTAGGCAACAGGTTGGCAGAGTGAGACTGTCCTCCAACCAGAGGACAAAGGGATGACTCACAGGATCAGAGAACCAGCGGTTGGGGATGAAGGGCCTCTGCTGCTCCACACACACCACCTTCCTCATGTCTTCAAAGCTGGGGTCGTTTGGCACCTGATCGTAGAAGGGAGGCTTGTACTCCTCTACAATACCTGAAAATCCGAATTGAGATGGCAGAAATGAGACAGAGCAAACAACAGGGTGAGAGGATGGCTGAACGCTAAATGACGTCAATCTCAACCAGAAGGCCGGCAGCTACGGCCTTAGTGAGGTGACCCTGCACCCTAAATAGACAATCAAGTGAATCCATTCAAAATGATGTGGATTTTAAGATGTTTACCTCTGAATGAGGAACAAAAGAAGATAAGAAAGCAAGCAAGTACCAGTCTGGGAAAACCTTGCTTTGTTGTTTAATGCATCCTAAAATTCACTGGTTATGTTCACTATTTTATGAGCCAATTAAAGCTCTACAGAGAATGCAATATGAAATGATGCTTTGCTCTTTACCTGACAAAATAAATGAAGGCAAACTAACTAGCTACTAGCATTTATCTGGTTCCCATTTTAATTTTACAACTGATAAATCAAATATGGGAATCAAATCTGATGTCTTTGTGACTGTACACTCTTTTTAACTGAGAGGTCATGTTGCCTCCTTCCTGCAGAGTAATAATGATGCAACACATGCGTGACACTCACCGTTGCTGTATGTGCGTCTTGCTATCTCCCACAGCACCAGCCCAAAGGCCCAGATGTCCACTCTTTTATAGGCATCAAAGCAGTCTGTCTGAATGGTCTCGTCCAGCACCTCGGGCGCCATGTAGCGTTTGGTGCCCACCTTTGGATTGTTGCCCACATCCAGCAGGTTGTCTGCCTGGGAGTGGGTGACAGCCAGCCCTGTAAGAACAGAAGCCAGCGTGATGCATTATTCCCTCAGATTTACTCAAGATCTGATCAGCGGTGTCTGGAATACTGTATGTGACACATGGGCAAATGAACAAATGATTTCTTGTGTCCTCTGTGTGCAAATCAGTGTCGTTTTGAAAATCCCTGGATGCTTTGATGAGATTCACCCTGCCAGACCCTCAGCTGCCTCAAAATCTGAGTACCCTTGTCTGACATAATGCATGTTAAAGATGAGTAGAAAACTTCAAAAAGCATTTGACTTTTGCATTTTTTGTGACAGCTTACATATTTTAAACATAGCTCCAGTGTGTATTCATCTGGCAGTGGCGCACCACCACACCAAGAAAATATGTGAAATAAAAATAAACACTCCAATTTAGTCTTACTGTTACCTGAAACTAAACTGAGTGCAGTCCAAATGTTTATTTTATGATTAAAACATTTTTATCAGTATGACCTCAACTTGAAACATTAACAGCGACAGATAGGGGACAAAAATAGATACAGATTGATCTATTATGATAGACAGGTTTTCCAGATCAGTTTTGAGACCACCAACTGAGTAAACTGGAATGAAAAGCATCCCAAGTAGATATTTTCAATACTGGTGGTATTATTCTGAACTTTAATGGTGTAAAACAGGTTGAATTAAATCAAAGTGAAGGGAGACTAACCCAGGTCTGCGATGCAGCAGCGCAGCTCTTTAGTGACCAGGATGTTCTTGCTCTTGAGGTCCCGGTGAGCGATGGCCGGTTTCCCCTCCGTGCCGAAGATCTCCGTGTGCAGGTGCACCAGGCCGCACGCTATCGATGCTGCCATGGCCAAGCCCTCCGACGTCTCCACGGCAACCCTCTGCAGATAGTCATACAGCGAGCCGTTGTCATGGTAGTGGGTGATGAGCCACAGCTGGGTGCTGGAGTTCCGGGAAGTCATGTCAGATGCCATGAAGCCTGGGAGACAAAACGAGGACGACATGAAGACAATGAGGGGAGAGAGGGAAGGAGACACAGAGAGAGAGTGAAAGGGATTGTTAGAAAACTGCACATAAACCTTCTTTTACAAAAATCTTGAGGGGACAAAAATGAAAAATCTCATCCTTCACTCACCCAGTATATTTTCATGTCTGAGCAGCACTGTATTGTAGATCTCGGTCTCTCTGAACCAGGACTTTTCATCTCTTGAGGAAAAGATTTTAACAGCCACGTTCTCACCCTGCCACTGACCCCGCCACACCTCTCCATACCTTCCCTTGCCTAAGAACAAGGGATGAGAGAAAAGGGGTTGAACAAAGAGCGGGACAGGAAGGAAGAAAAGGGACAATACGGATACCTTCTATTGCAATGCACCATAAGATCTGAGCTTCAAGAGGTTGTCTCACTCTGTTCTAAAGTTACATTCACAATGCAGCTGAAAGTGAACCTGATTCTGATCTATTGTCTCTTGAACTGCAAAAAGCTGCATGGAGTCGGATTTTTTTCAGTTCCATACTGGATACTGCATACATGTGGTCCAAAATACTTACATTTGAACACTCATATCAAAATTTGCCAATGTTGCAATGACAATAAATACATATTCTGCCATGCAACTGGGACAAGTGTCAGAATTTTGTCACTACAGCAGCTTCACTGAGCCAGCAACAGTATGAAGGGCAACATACAAAAATGTTTGATATGACTGTCAGTTCATACTGGCATCAGATATGAGTTACATCCTAGCACAGAGATAAACAGTCATCAAAAAAATCAGATATGAGCAGCAACTCAGAACTGAGCAGGAAGGACAACAGTTTTAATTTAGCCTCCAGTGAGAGACAAGACTCACTTGTGCTTATTGCCTTTAAGCCTTTTAAGATACTCATCTTGATAATCATGAAGCTGATGATTACAAACAATATGCATATTGTGCAACTGTTATGAACTGAAAATGTTTTGGCAAAAAAAGAAAAGATGCAAAAAAAAAATCTGCATAATGTGTCACACTCAGAAGATGCTGTCATCACACTTATGCTTTTTTTGTCACATAAACGCTGCACTGTTGACAAGTTACATTCATTCAATCAATCAATCTATTTCTCAATCGAGAAGACATGAACTTGACCTGCAGATGGCGATCTGTACCTTGTTTTATACAAGTCTTTGGTCTGATATTGAAGTGACACCTACCAACACACTCCATCAGACTGATCTGCCTGGCCACGGTTCTCTGGACAAGGAAGGGAAGACCAGAGCCACTGCCTGATGTACAGGAGTGGTCCAACAGGTCCTGCAGACAAGAGAACAATATCCTGTTACACCTCTGTGTAAGCCAGCCTTTAACCTCACTACAAAAATCAGGGACCTGAGGCAAAAGGAAAACCCAGCTGGAAGTATTATATTATCTATGTTACATCATCTATCAAGAGAATGTCATTATATAGGACAAAATACATCAATACCTCAATGCAATATCAATTTACGCTCTGTTCAGGCTGGAGTAAAGCACAAAATAAGAGAAGAAATCTGTCTTTCCTCTTTTGTGAATCACTTTGTGTGGCTTCAACACACCAGCAGGAGCGTCTGTCTTTCCTTACCGCTAAAGTGCTGTCTCCCACGTTGGAGCTGATGAGGCCGTCTATGGCTCCCTGCTCCGTGTCGAACTCCTGCAGCCTCTGCAGACGGCCGTGGTGGAGCCTCCTGCAGGCCAGCACGGCCACTACAGACAGCAGAGCCAGGACCACCACTGGACCAAGGACAAACAGAGCTAACGTCTCCACACGATACCGCACCGGCTCACCTTCTGGGACTGCGGGAGGGGGGGAGGTGAAGGACATGGATGGAGAATAGAGGGGCGTGGAAGACAAAAGATTTAGATTTGTCAGAGTATCTATTAGACAGCTAAAGAATGCATGCTTCTTTTGCTTGGAAATACACTGCCTTGTTGAAATTGAGCATTTTTTTTTATATTATGAACTGCTATCCACCTGATGGCAGCAGAGACATCAGCAAGCTTCTGGTGGTGTTGCTGTTACACATGTCCTCCGCGCAGCAGAGAATGGCATGGTGGAAGGAAGGAGCCGTGGAACAATGCAAACGGATTTTCTCCGGCCCCTCCAGGCAGCCCCGCTCGAACACCACCCCGCTGCTGCCCACTTTGACAGAGGAGAAGCACCGGGCGCCACTGCACTGGTTGGCCTGGAGGCATTTATGGCTTTCGCACAGACACACCAAGTGTCCATCTGTGGAAGAGGAGAGATGAAACGAAGAATTCGGTCACACTCTCTCAGTATGCAGGAAACAAGCACATACACACTAATTGTTCATGTAAGGAAGCCAGGCAACAGAAAGTTTTAAAGGAACAGTTCACTCAAAATGCAAAAAAAGGAGGACATTTTCCCTCTTACCCTTAGTGCAATCTAGCCATCCAGATAGTTTCTGTGTGGTTTGGCGAACTGTATCTATCTGCCTCTAATTCCTTATATCTGGTGGTGGATAGATAGTTTGGCACTGTTTTTTTTTTGGCAGGAATAGAAAGGAAATAGGAAGGAGCAGGAACTGTGGATTATGTCGAGTATGCATCATTGTTATTTGAAAGACCTGTAAAGTGTTCTCATATGTAAATATTTCACAGTTTGAGCTCCATAAATGAATCCACCCCACTGTGCTGGGATGGTAGAAGACAGGAAAGATCACAGCAGAATGGAAACTTTGCCAAATCACACAGAAACTATATAGATGCAAACATAAGAGGAAAATCTCTCTTTATGTTTTATGTGAACTGTTTAACCTGCTTTTGTTTCACACCGACTTCCTCAGTCACACCATCAGGTGGCCCATCTCGTAGAACATAATAGGAGGAAACAGCATGGAATGATTACAGACTCAAAACAGTAAATATAAAGGAGTAGCACATGCACAGTACCTGTGCCCTCAGCCAATGTCTGCAGGGCCTGCAGCAGGAGCAGCAGAAGGACTTGGACACCGCAATGACCCATGTTTCAGTGCACTGAGAGTGGGAGGTCAGGACATAAGGGAGAGTTAAGGGAGCTCTTGTAAGGAGGATGTTCTCAGTATAATTACATTTACCCTGACTATCTTTTCTAATGATCCTTTCCGAGGCTTTGGACAGGAATAGAAAGGAACGACTCACTGAGACGGCAAAGCACAGAGAAGCCACTGTACGTCTTTATCAATGGCTCTTTTAACGCACAAAACACTAACCGCACACTGATCAAAAACAGACATTTGGCACTTGGATATGTTTTTGTGAAAAAAGCTAGATATCTGCATAAATTGTGGTGGTCTGCAGGCGCTTCCTGTCAGTAACGTTAGCGCTGAACAGCGGTGTCTGTCTTGGCTGAATATCACCATAAGGTCAGCTCTAAATATGTTAATTAACAAGCTCACTACATTACTACAGTTGGCATTAAGGGTAACGTTAGCTAATCTGTAAATCATTGGATCTGTTCCTTAGCAGGCTAATGCAGCTAGCTGGCAACGACAACTACTTCGCTAGCACGCTAACATCAACAAGTTCAATGTCACCGCCCGCCTCTGACGTGAACTCTTTCATCAAGCAGGGCTAGCAGCTCCTCCTAGGTAAATGGCACACACTGAATGCTTGGCAGTTTGCTGTAGCTAACAGGCCATCAACAAGCGGGTTTATTGCTCGTGTCAAGCCGCCTCCGAGGCGCCAGCCAGACAGACGTCTGCCCGCTGAGACTAGCCCTGCAAGCTAACACTGATAGCACAGAGCGCAGCTAGGCACACAAGCAAGGGGACTTTATTTCCAAAATAAGCGGTGTAAACGTTTCCTTACCTGGCACAAGCGTAGCACAGCATCTAACTCATTCTCTGGTGTGTTTATATTTGCAGTTTATTTCAACTAGCCAGTCTTATTGGTGTGACTTGCGGTGCAAGCCGAAAGAGAGGACCACAGCCCAGCCCACCCACTGTCTGTTTTCCCTTCCAGCTACACATGACGTCACCAAAACATTCTCATCGAGATGCATTGTGGGGCTGTGCGAGTCCTCCAACAGGTTATAAGCAATTATACAATTTAAACAGTTGTAAGGTAATATAATAAGTCAGTGATCATAAATGGAAAAATTTTATCGGCAGCCTCACTGGGTTAAAAATGTTCTCCATCAAACTCCATACTTCATATATCAAGGAAGCTCTTTTTGGAGAAAGGCATATTGGCTTATGACAAGCATACAGCTTTTTTTGAACCATTTGTAATCAGTGTGACCTCAAGAAATTTTCCTTGTTAGCAACTCAAATTTCAGAGAGTTATCTTTGGATGATGAGATGGTTTTTATTGCTTTGATGGGTCATCAGTGAAGCTACAAAGAATCATTTGAATCATATGCTCTTTCACTGAATCAGAGAAGAGAAGCACATAAATGAGCACATTGTTTCAGCTAAGCACAGTTCATGAAAATGCCACAAGACCACTGCCATTTGAGTGCAGGGACACAACGACAGGCTGAGGCTAAGACAAAGAGTCTACTGAGAGGAAGATTCTTCTCTGATACAGTTACAATACAGCATTATTCTCCTATTACCAAGTTTCTTCACAGACCTATTTATAGTGCACTAAATGCACAATCTAAACTAGCCCATATATAAATTGTTGGATGGAAACCTATATTTGTATACTCCCATATATCGCCTATTAAATTATAAAATAATGGAAAATGGTCATGCGTAATGGTCAAGGGTTACGGCCGGTCAGCCACATCACCAAGCAAGACTATGACAGACAGAAAAAAAGGACACTCCCACATCTCTCATTTATGACCCACTCTAATCCACTGAGGAAACCATTTATGGAGGTAAAATAGTGCCAAAACTTAACAAAAACGTTTTGCAAATGCCCTATGATTAACAAGCAAGCGCAGTGTTTTGCAAATACAAAACACCATTAACAAACAAAATTTCAAATGCAAAACATGCACATCAGAACAGACCTTTGGCACAGTCTTGCCTCTCAGATTTTCCCAGAAATGTGCTGAACATTTTCTCATTCGCTTTCCTCAGTTCAGATTTTATTTTCCTAAACATAGACAAAGAGTGGCGTACAAGCAGGTCCCGTCCCAGTACAAGTTGTGGCTGTGATTGTTCGATCAACTCCAACTCTGTGAATTCCTGCTTCGTGCGCTGCATGGAGAACATCAGGGAGAGTTCATGAAACACCCCTGAATTTCTTCTTTGAAAAAAATCTAATCTTGCAGTTCAGTCTGCATTGGTGAACATTCATTTTAGTCTTCCATATAGCCAGAAACAAGAGACAACTGATGCTGCACTTTAATATGTAATGTAGCAGAGGTTTACAGCTCTGTAGAGCTTTGTAAACAACACAGAAAATGACAGTGACGATATCCAAGGATTTCTTGCAATAACTGTACATTTTATGATTTGAAACTGATAGCGCAATCTATAATATAAACTAATCTTGATGAAAAATTCAGAATTCAGTCTCTCATTAATTTTTAACCAAACAGCTCTAGGCTGTACAGTAGAAAGGCATCACACTCTCAACAGTGTTGGTTCTCTGGTTTTTAGCTTTGGGACAGTTGTTCATCTTCTCAAATATTGCCAGCAGCCTTGGGCTTTAACAATATAAGTAGTAAATGTTTAAACAGACAATAATAATTTAAGACCCAAAGCCTCTCTGTTAATCCAGTGCAATGACTGCTGTTGAAACTGACAGTGCTTATTTCTGGTCTTCTTTGCTTAAGTTCGTCACTGTGCTTTGTATGTGGCTTACTGTAAGGAAAAAAACGATAAAACTTTTTGTGGTTTATTGACAATGCCAAGAGCTGCTCCACTCAGAGCTGCCACATGGGAAAATACACAGAACAAGTGGATTATCATTGCATATCTCTGAATGAAATGCATGACACAATTAATTCAAAAGGCTGTCCTGTGGTGCCTTATTCCATCACCCATAACCCCAATCATGCAGATATACATTTGTGTAACGCAGCTGCATCCAAGTGGATCAAGAGATGAAATCATTCCACTTATCTGATCAGCAAAATCTCTGCTTGGATTTATTGAATTTCTTTGCAGATGCTCGGCCGGGGGGCTGTTTAGAAGAATATCAATGTGTGTGTGTGAAAGAGAAAGAGAGAAAAAGGAGAGTTGTATCAAGTAGCCGATATTTTTTCCTTCACTGGGTCCCGAGGCCCCGAACAATAGCCGGTGCTGTTTGTTCTTGCTTACCTGGGGCTCCGGTCTCCAGAGAGTCGGAGCAAGACCCGGCCGGTATCCATTCTCCAGGAACACGGCTCCAGCACAGAGAGACATTGTCTGCGGCTTTTTAATTAAAGACCCCGGGTCGACACTCAGTGCCAGGTGAACTGAACTGCCCCGAGCCTACATGTGTCTACCACTATCCTCTCCACTGGGGATAAGTCTCAGCGGATAATTGGAGGAGAAATGCTATCCTGCTATCATGAGATGGAGGAAGGATTATCTGCTGAGGACTCCGACTTAAGAGGAGGGGATGGTGGAAGAATGTAATGTTTTCTTCTTTGTGCATCCAGCCTGCTTGCCTCTTTCTCCCACATTTTAACCTCCCTCCCTCCCTCTCCCTCCCTCTGGATCAGGTTATAAGAGCAGGACAGGGTGAGTGAGTGACTTTTCCGCTCCCTTCCAACTCAAATCCACCTGTTCCTCGCCTTTGCTGTACAAAGAGCCCGTCCTTGGGAGTTTTTCCCCACCAGAGTCAACATGAGGCGTCAAGAGAGAAGACTGGCTGTGGCTCTGCTCCCTCTTTTTGTCGTCTGTGTCTCCACTCAAAAAACGACAGGTACGTCAGCCTGGGAGACAACCGAAGTGATGTTAAACAGGCCTGTGACAAAGTATGACTCATTTTCAAGCTCAAAGAGTCGTTCAAACTGTTTTTAAGAGGTGAGAGGTATCTGTGACATGCCTTTTGAGGTGTTTTGATTTTGTTTTATGTCTGTGCGTGCTCTTTAATAATACATTTTGCGTTTGAAAAAAAATATATACACAATGAGTGGAAACACTGTTGATCTGTTTCTCTTTTTTTGTTCAGTCTCCTGGTGCGTGGTGTCGGATGCTGAGGAGCAGAAGTGTTTGGATCTGGCCGGGAACGCCACAGCCCGGAATGTCAGGGGAACGCTGCTCTGTGTCCGCGGCCTGAATCCCAGGGACTGCATGTCCAAAATCAAGGTACATGAAAGAACCACCTGGGAGTTTTAATTGTTTATTTATTTATACAAATTAGTCATTTACCTACTTGGGATTGCAACCAGTAAAATTCTCTCTCTGTCATATATGATAACTTTTACTTTCTTTTAAATCACTAAACTTCAAAAATCCTAAGAATATGGTATTCTAGAGGGAAGAAAACAAATTTATAAGCTGAAATTTCAAAAGCATTATTATCATCATCTACAGCCACCACTTATCATTATCCATCCTTATTAAAGATATGCATAATGATTTTGTTTATTCACCATCTCAGAATATACACATTGTCCTCCCTCTGGACATTTCTATATTCCTATATATTCCAAAAATATCCACCCTTTGTTTTCCTTAGGTATTGGAATTTTTTTAACTGCATCATTAATTGCAGCAGTCAGGATTCATATCTTTGTATTGATGCATCTAACTCCATGAAGTTGCTTATGCATTTCAAACAAAACAGGTTTGTTTCAGTTTTGCTCTACAGTTTAGAATAACTTATGTTATCCCTTAACGAACACATAAAAAGGACCACAAGTACAAAGTGAGGGAAATTTCTCCGGTCCCTCGTTCCTGCAGCAGAATAAGGAGACGTAATGTCCTTGTGTTTTTCTCAGAATGGGACAGCAGATGCCACCTCCATGTTTGCAGATGACATTTATGCCGCCGGGCTCTGCCACGGTCTGGAGGTGGCTGCAGGAGAGTCCTACAACGGAGTGGGTGAGTCACAGGTTGAAGCCCTGAAACAGGCCATGTGTCCATTAACAGGACGGCACTGAAGCAGTTTGCACACTGTCTAAGACAATCAAGGGCATCAGCTAAAGCCTGAATATATTAAAATTAATAGATTATGTGCACCAAAAATATGATGAGATTGCTGACGCCATTTGAATATAGACACATTATGTTTTATGTCTTATAAAGCCTTTGTTTTTAGCATTTTCTTCACTTTCCTCTGCTCTGGACAATGATCTCCTGTCTCTCTCTGTTTCATCTCCCCCACTTTTAACTCAAACTCTTTCCCTAAGATGGTATCAGCTACTATGTGGTGGCGCTGGCTCGTCGCTCCTCCTCAGAACTGTCCCTGCTGGAGATGCACGAGCGCAGCTCCTGTCACCCTGGGATACGCACCACGGTGGGGTGGACCGTTCCTATCGGCTACCTGGTCAACACCTCCCAACTCATCGTCGGGGAGCAGTGCAACTTCCCCAGAGGTGAGGGAGATGAGGGAGAGGAGGAAGAGAGAGAGAGGGGGGAGAAGGGATGTTTGGGAGTGTATGGGAGATAATGTGAGTGGAACAAGTGACTGGATCAGAGGTGAGGGACATCAAAGACGTGGAAAGGAGAGATAAAAGGATGGAGGGAACAGGAGGTGAGCGGAGGGGAAAGGGCAGGTGGAGATGAAGTGAGAAAGTGGAAGATCCGTGTCGCTTTTCTTAATGATAAAGGAACAGAGGGAGGAGGGAGAACACATTTGGAGAAACATAAACAAATATTGTACAACATTTATTCATCTTCATCTTCTTCATTTTCTTTAGTAGTAGTAGTCGTATAATTTTCAGGGAGCGCAGCAAAAGTTAGACGAAGAAATTCCTTTTAATCATGATAGGTGGTCTCTCCTCTCTTACTGACTGTCCTCCTCTTCCACCAGTGGTCGGGGATTTCTTCGGTTACAGCTGTGTGCCGGGGGTCAAGGACCCCGAACACGACCCCAGAGGCAACAACCCCAGGAACCTGTGCGAGGCCTGTATAGGAGATGAAAACGACAGGCATATTTGTGCCAACAACCACAAGGAGAGGCACTACGGAGAGGCAGGGGCACTGAGGTATGATATTAGCACTAATAACAGAAGAATGGCAAGAGAATATACAGCAATGGCACCCAGAGACGGTGTAGTCCACTGTTTGTATAAGTAATGAAAAAAATGCTGAAGGAATTGGACTGAACATCTAGACAAAATAATATAGTGATAATAATGATAATACAATGAATGGTAAAAATGGAATCCCCCCCAAAAGTGACAGCAATAACAGAGAATAATCAACAAATATGAATAATTTACAACCGATTCTGACATGATGCACAGATTATGTATTGAAAAATAGCCGTAGATAAACAAAACTACATTTAAATCAATCACTCAGATGGGAGAGAGGTGCTGCGCCCACAGGTGTTTTTTTTTTTCATTTTAAAAGACAGATTTATTCATTCATTGACTATGTGACAGGATGGCAGATCACTACATGCTTTCATCGCTCTATTTATTCCTGCATGTTGCATTGTGGTCGTGTTCGATTGTGTTTTGGCATCGGAGTGTTTGTAAACTTTTACGGCATAAAGACTTCGGTCTCCAGAGTCCTGGCATATTAAAATCAGTTTCTGCATTGTGTGTGACTCTGGTACCAATCCAATTTAATTTAATAAATGTAGTGTTATTGATGTTTCGGTCCCCATGTGTGATGTTTTCTTTCAGGTGTGTGGCGGAGAACCTGGGCGACGTCGCCTTCGTCAAACACACGACGGTCTTTGACAACTTGGATGGTCAGTGCCCGATGTTCTTTATATGATCCAGACTCCTCTAATCTAATCTTTGTAGATTATACCAATGATTGTGTAATTTCATAAGCCATCATTTTTAGCAATTAGTGAGAGTGCAGCCAGCAGAGAGAGCTGCTAGTCCCCATCAAGACACAGGATGTCAGTGTTTCATAATGTTTCTCATAAGGGCACTTATGTGGGATCCAGACAACAGTCGACTGATTATACTGGGCTGATGATGATGATGATGATGATGATGATGATGATGATGATGATGATGATAGTGTGTGTGTGTGAGAGAGAGAGAGAGAAAGAGAGAGAGAGTTAAAATTAAAGAGAAAAAAGAGAGTGATAAAGAGGAAGAGACAGTCAGAGAAAGAGATGCAGAAAGGGAGAGAAAAGGAGAGAAAGAGAGAGGGAGAGAGAGAGAGAGGGAGATAAAGACACTTAGACAAAGACAATAAGAGGTGCAGACATCTTGGTCCACCAAAGGAATTGCCCTAATTCTCTGTTCGCTGCATCTGCTCCTTTGCTTTGGGCAACATCCAAAATTAATGGTGATCATTATCGTGGTCACGCTACGCAGCCTCTGCTGCTACAGCAGAGAGGGAGCGGTCTGATGCGGCTCCACCAGCACTGTGGCTGTTAAACCGAGCATGATCTCATATGGTCAGATATGTCCACAGTCAGACCAATTAACAGAGGTCAAGAAAACACACAACGCCCCTGCTATCGTCCAGGGATGGAGAAACTAGCCCTGAAAGGCGCTCACTTTTTTTATCTAATCACTTGTTTTGTTTCTCTTGGTTAAACAAGGTTTTCTTTGTGAATTTTAAACGTGAAATATTGAATTATGAAGTTTCTTTCCAAAATTATAAAACCACGGTTTGCAAAATGTGCCACTTACTTACTGCAGTGCTCGTTAAAGGAGAGGTTACTTAAGCCTTTAACTGATGGAATAAAGCTCTCATCTGTTTTACTATATATGATGATGACTTTAAAGGAACAGTTCACCCAAAAAAAGATATTCTCCCACTTACCCCTGTTGCAATCTACCCATCCAGATGATAATGAAGTGTTAATTTGACGAAGTTTCCGGTCTGTCTTCCTTGACTCACTTGTCACGTCCCAAAATTGTACTTTGTTAGGGGCGGATGGATACGGTTTGTTTGTGTTCATCAACAGAAAATAGTCCACAGCAAAAGTCTCAAAAGCTCCCATGGGCTGTGGATTTATCGGGTTATTTTGGAAATTGCTGTTGCTGTTGAGTTTTTCACATGTTAATTTGTGACGGGCTGAGCTTCACAAAACAATGTCAAACTAAACCCACTGTACTGGGGTGTTGGGAGACTGGGAAGATCACAGGAGACTGTAAATCTCATCAAAACACACAGAAACTATCTAAATGAATAGATTGTACTGGGGTAAGTGGGAAAACATCTTTTTTGTATTTTGGGTGAAATATACCTTTAAGATTTTTTTCTGACACACTTAAAGAGCATTTTGGCATAAAACTCTTAATAATTTTTGTAAATTATTTCATTTATTTTAACCTCTTATACTCTGGCTTTCCTCTAAAATCCTCCCTTAAATAGCTTCAAAGTTAGAAAAACTTTTTTTTTATTCCATCCTGCTCAACAATAGCACACATATCTTCTGTATCTGCTAGTTTTAACGCTTCACTGAACCCACATCACACTTACATTGAGTGAAATATTCAAAGCTCGGATGCCATTGTTTTATGGCTGGAACATTTCATCAAATAGAAAATATCTTGTGCATCCTTTTACACACATTCCCCTGTAATTTAGCAGCACACATTTGGCATCTTTGGAAACTTTGGGATCTCCACTAGAATTTGAAATAAAGTTCTGTGGGTTTGAACAAAGTTTGGCTGCATACATTTGACCAGCAGAGGTGAGGGTTAAAACTCACTGATGCCACTTCCTTGACTTCTGAATGAGTTTGAATTATAATCTGGCATCATGTTTTGACAGCTCTTCCCCTCTCCTCTCTTGTCCGTGCAGGAAAGAACCAGGAGTCCTGGGCTCTGGATCTGGAGCTGGAGGACCTGAAGCTGCTGTGCCCAGATGGAACCGAGGCGGCTCCGCACGAGCATGAAAGATGCCACCTGGCAGCGGTCCCCGCCAATGCCGTGGTGGTGCGCATGGAGGACAAATGCAGGGTCTGGAAGTACCTGGAGCGCTTACAGGTGAGTCGTGTACATGCATGTGTCCAAATGTGTGTGTGTGTGTGTGTGTGTGTTATCTGTGCATGTCAGAGAACGCTAGTATTTGCTAAACAGCCATCCTTCTTCCTTATACCGACTGTGTGGGAGATGCCAGGATGACTGATTCGCCCTCTGCTTGCACCCGCAGAGTGGATGAACACTGGTCCCTGCACACACACACACACACACACACACAGCTCACCGACACACATCCACACCCACGTGCAAGTGCACACCATCACTCTGTGTCTTCCTCTCTCCTCCTCACCCCCCTCTCTCTCTCCTGTAGAATGTATTTGGCAATGCCACCGAGGGTTTCAGCATGTTCAGCTCAGCGGGCTACGGCGAATCCGACGTGCTCTTCAGTGATTCCACCCACCACCTGCAGAGGATTGTGGGTAGCTACACCTCATGGCTGGGCCCCACTTACACCACCATGCTGCAGGCCTTCGAGTGTGAGGGTAAGAGTGATGGCATGTGTGTGTGTGTCACCGAACCGGTGGCTGAAGGGGTGTTTTGTGTGTATGCATGTGTGGGTGGTGGAGTGTTTTCTTGTGTGTGTGTGTGTGTGTGTGTGCACGTGTGTGTATCCTCTGCAGCTGTTCTCATTATTGTGCTCTCCCTCCAACAGGCTTCTGCTGATGGAACAGGAGGAAGACATCCAGTGCATCAACTTCCCTCTCATCCCTCTGTCCTCCAATCCTCTCGTTCTGCCTTCCTTCCCAGCCATCTGCGCCCCTCTCTCATTTCATTTCCATCTCTCATATTCCCTTCCATCGCTTTGCTCCTTTTTCTTTTTTTTTCCCCCCTTTTTTTAAGCACCTCTCTCCCTGTGTTTCACCACCCCATCTCCATCATTTTGTCCTCCAACCTGCTCCCCCTCCTCCTCCTCCTCCTCCTTCTTCTTCTTCTTATATGCTGGCTGGCAGGGTAGGAAATAATAAGAGTGGCTAACCGTCGACAAACAAAAACGTCCCTGAAAGTTTGAAAAAAAAAAAGTCCCTTGAATTGTAAGTATGGGCGTAAAAATGCCACTGGGAAAAACAGTAAGAAATAGAAAAGAAGTACAGGTTACTGCGTGCCAACGTGGTGCTGTAACTCTCACTTTATTGGCACACTTTGTCTCCTCTTAAACAAGGGTTTTGTTGGAATAGCCCCATAAATGGTGAAAATGTCCCCAAAAATAGTTCATATATACCCAAAAGTCCCCCGTATATAAAAAGGCAATTTCCTACCCTGTAGGTTGGTTAGGAAACCGTGTTGTGCTTAGCTTGCTGCTGCAGTCTGAGCTCTCCTCCTCTCCCTTCCACAGGGTTTGTCTGTGGCACTGAACAACTGGGTGCTATTTACTGTGTGCTTCAGAGTCTCACTTTCTGTGTGTGTGTGTGTGTGTGTGTGTGTGTGTGTGTGTGTTTGTTCAGTATACACTTTTTCCCATAGCCATTATTGCCCTAATTGGCAGTCTGGCATATACCGTGTATGCCTGTGTTTGTGACAGAGAGAGAGAGAGAGAGAGCAGGAAGGGGGAGAGGGAGAGGGAGAATGCATGCTTGTGTGTGTATGTGTGTGTGTGTGTTTATAGGTATGTGCCTGTGCGTGCTTGTGTGTGTGTGTGTGTTGGTAGGATTGCTGCTTTCCCATGGCTCGTATAGCTTCCGACTTCGGTTCACTGCTTTCCCATGTTTGGTATAGTGGACTCTGTGCC
>OMLF01044778.1:0-10618 GCA_900302615.1 Holocentrus rufus
CGACAAGGAAAATGTCCGGAGACCAGAGACAAACAACAGAAAGCAGTAATATATATTTAAAAAAAAAAAAAAAAAAAAACAGAGATAGAGTGAGTGTGGGAGTAGGAGATGGAGGACAGAGATGAGGAGTGGCAGAGGCAGAGCACAGCTAGAGAATGCGTGTGTGTTTGTGTGTGTGGGTGTATGTGTGTGTGTGTGTGTGTGTGAGAGAGAGAGAAAGAAAGAGGTTGTGGGTGGAATAGGAGAATGCTATATATAATGGCAGCGGTTCGGGAATAGATCAGAATGATTCTGCTGTGTGATTACCTAACACTCCCATTTGCAAACAGCAGTGGCCACCAGCCGACATCAAAGACCACACACACACATGCACGCACGCGCACACACACACACACACACACCGATTGACACACGTACACACAGGAATATGCTGCATTGGCACGCGCGGGCCAAACCTCATCTTCATGCTAAACTGAACTAACTCTCCACTAAAGGGCTTCTGTCGTCTGGTCTGGATTGATAACGGAGGCAAACACTACCCACTCACAAACACAAACACTCAGACACAACACACGGACCTGAACACACTCACTGCACTGGAAACACATCTCATATACATAAAAAGACGCATAATCACACATAAACACACAGACTGGTTGCGTTGTAAACACAACACCCATGCAGTCCAGAGTAGCCATGCTCCTCTGTTGCCACACACAAACAAACACACGCTTGTAGGCAAACACATTCACATAGGCAGACATGCGTGGACATACATATACATGCACACAACAGGCCATGCCAAGGGCTCTGATTCATCATTTTCCCACTGTGAGTTCAACTGCCTTTTCTCCTTCGATGAAGCAATTTTAAATAAGGGGGCAGCGACGGGCGCGCCTGCATGTGCAAGTTCACACTTCACAAGAACTAGCTCAAAGTTCAGCTCGCACAGATTAGCATGAACTAGTTCACGTTTATAGTTCACAATTTTGATTTTTGAACTAAATTCAACAGTCCCCAAAAATGAACTAGTTCACATTCATTTTTTTTTTTCTTTTTTTTTTTAAACGAGCTGCTCTGAGCTATTCTTTTTTCAGCAGAACCTCCTCCCACCCATCCATCCTCAGCCCCCAGTCATTGCCACTGCCCACTTCCCGAACTAAATGAATTACTGTATACTACTGTAGAATCACGGGCAGAGATTACTTTTAAGAGCCAAGAATAAACCATGTGAGTATGTTTTACTACTTGAACAATGTGTCACATGGCAGAACGACTGAAAACAGATTAGTTTACAATTGGAATTCAGCTCGGCTCGGAGGCTGCGCTGTCTGAACTTGGACCAGCCGCGCTGCACGCTGGTCGCCGTAAATCCTTGGCCTTGGGTGCCGTAAAACAGTGCATGGGAGTCGGTTTACGGCGCTCATGTTCATTTATTTGCAAATTGATACCTTCAGTCTATTGTTCACCAGAAACATGAGCACATTCAATGAATGTCCGCATGCATGTGCTAAAACACTGTGCATGTGTGTGCATTTTTGTGTATGTGTGTGTGTGTGTGTGCTTGCATGAGTACATATCTGTGTGTGTGAGCCGTTGGTAGAGCTGGGAATAGAAGACCTGCTCCAAACTGGCTCAATCCTTAAGGACCACTATGTAATTTCTGGTGAAATTGTGCATCTAATGATCGCGAGGGGAAGTGCATCACCATTCGAACATTTGTCCCCTCCTTGACCCCTTGCTGTCCAGGCCCGTCAGCAGGAACGGGAGCCAACAAGGGCAAGACGCACCTGCTCAGAAGCAATCGAGAAAACTTTCCTGGACGAGTCTTGCTGCACATGAGGCTGTGTTTTCAAACAAAACACAGACGCCGGACCGGCTTGACTGTTTTTAGAGCTTGAAATCTCGGCAGGCATTGAACTTACAGTGAGCTGAATGGCATTGACAGGCAACATTTGCAAACCCCAGCTGATATAATATGCTCATTTTGTGGAAAGAGATTACAAATTGCACCTTTAAGCTAGCGAATTCTCCAGCAATTCTCCAGCAATTCTCCAGCAGCAGACTCCAAGCAACAAAGAAATGAAATAAATAAGGATTCTGCATGTGTGTGTGATTAACTACATGTGTATCTACAGCATGTGTGTAAGTATGTGTGCTTATGTGTTTGCGTGGACACGCGCCTGTGCTT
This sequence comes from Holocentrus rufus, assembly GCA_900302615.1. Taxonomy (NCBI): domain Eukaryota; kingdom Metazoa; phylum Chordata; class Actinopteri; order Holocentriformes; family Holocentridae; genus Holocentrus; species Holocentrus rufus. Next base: position 2,192 of record OMLF01044778.1, read on the forward strand.
ATGCATCTATGCAAATGCACCTCTTTACAGTGCGCTCAGTGTGTGTCCTGTACTGTATGTGTGTGTGCCTTGTCGAACGCTTCGCACAGCATCGCCCCGCGTGCTTCCGCCCAGTCTGAGGCGGTAAAAGGAAAGGCTGCAGGCACACAGGGAATGCTATAGTCGGGGCACGGGAGGAGCCTCCCTCTTTCCCACTTCGGCACAAAATTGCCAACAACAAAATCAGACTATTGCTTTGTGTTCGCATCAAGCCGTAGAATCCAAGAATATTTGAGCAGGGCGATAGATATGGAGGAGCTCCAGCTTATCTGTCTGTGCTTCATGCCGGCGTGGAGCAGTGGTGAGACGCACGCAGCCAAGGTGATCCCTGCCAGCCATTTTGCCCTGCATTTAGTATTCATTTTCCAGGCAATCAAACCCAGCATTGCCAGGAGGTACAGAGAGTACGTGCATGTGTGTGTATGAGTGTGTGAGCAATTTGTGTTTATGTGTGAATGTGTGTGTGTAAGTGCATGCATAGTAACACTCTCGCACACACTTCTACTCTTGCATGTGGGGGTGCAGCTGCAGGCTTCATACCCTCATAGTCTCATACATAACAAAAGTGGGTGTGCACGTGTGTGAATATGTGTTTGTACATTATTGCACGTGCATGCATGTGTGCATTAGTGGGGCGGGGCGGGTGAGAGCTGATTAGGAAACCAGGGCTGACAGAGTAGGCCAGAGGCCAGCAGACCCTGCTCCCTCTCCACAACCAGTGGAGGAAACCTGGATGCACACGGCTTCCTGCTGGGGAAGGATAAGGAGGAGAGGGGGAACGCAGGAAGGAATGAGAAGGGAGAGAACAAAGGAAGTGGTAAAGAAGGGTGAAGCAGGGAGAAGTAGGATGAGCGGAGGAAGTGGGTTTGGGGAGAAAAGACGAAGCAGCGCAGTAACAGGATGAGCGGGAGAAGAGGAGGAGGGGAAAGGAGCGATAAGGAGGAAAGTGAGCAGAAAAAGAAACCAAGAGGGGGATGAGGACTGGTGCGCTAACTCTGTTCTGTTCTGTTCTGTTGGAGGAGGAGGAGGAGGAGAAGGAGGAGAAAACAGCAGAAATGAGGGTAGACAATGAGAGGAGAGGGGCTGAGCAGCAGTGGAGCCCTGGCAGCGTGCGTTGCAGGCAGGCAAGATGGCTGCAGGGGACAGAGCACCCGGCCAAATATGGTCATCAGGACCCAGCTCTGTCCTACTTTCTCTAATGGGCTAAACCAGAGCCAGGGTGATGCAGGAAGGCCCATATATGGTCAGTGGGCAGCAGCGTCAGCTCCTGTCTCTTTGAAGTGTGGGGCTGGAATGAGTGATGCAGGGCAGGGGCCTAATATACTAACAAAGCCCTAAAGCGTGCACACACACACACACACACACACACACACACACATACGAACACACAAACACACACACTCTCTCTCTCTCTCTCTCCACCTCCCCCTCTTTCATGGGGAGCTACTTGACATGCTGACTCCATGTAGAGAACAGTGATGAGAGATGCTGCTACACTGATCGAGGGGGAGAAAACACAACTTTGCTGTTTGTGAGCACATTCCACCAGTGCATGCGCATTTTCTGTGTGTGTGTCTGTGTGTGTATGCATCTCCGAGGCTGTGCGTGCGAATGGGTGTGTGCCTGCCTGCCTGCCTGCCTTCCTGCCTGGTTGCTTATATGTGTATGTGTCAGCCCACCCGGGGCTCCAGTGAGCTGTGTGAACTCTCATCAATCTAAGGCTGCCCTCAGGTTTCACTGCAGGCTATGGTGTAATAGAGTGGAGACGCACACTGCACACACACCATGTGTCCAGGTCAACTGCAACATCTGTACGCATGGCCAGCAATCAGGAATGCGCAAAACACACAAGTCATTCGAGCAGCATCGCTGCAAGTGGCTCACCTCCTGTTGTTGTTTGTGTCCTCTATGCACGGCTAACACATAATGACAATGGAGAAAAAAATACGTATATATGCTACAAAATCTGATTCTTTTTCCTCTGAATGAATCCAACTGCCTAATTAGATCCTTTTGTCCTCAATGTTTTTCCTTGGTGATCCTCCCCTCCCCGGAATGTGGGGACAAAGTGACAAACATTGATCACAAAGGCGTTGTTTTGGCCAGGGGGGATGCATGCCAACAATAAAGCAGCGCTACTGATTCATCTCATCTGTTTCAGTTATCCTACGCAGGTCTTGTTGCTATGTGTGTTGCTATGATTGACCAGCGGGTCTTGCGTCCGTAGCCACTGCGGATGCCATTCCTGCTTTAATTAAGCCATTACATGAGAAGGGCTGTTTCAAAGGGGGTCTCTTTCATTCAGGCGTGTGTGTCATGCAGAAATCATCGCAGTCCTGCAGCAGTGCAAACAACTGCAAGCCATTCATATACAGTAAGACCCAGTCAGGCAGTAGTCACTGCCTTCAAAGAACGGGTCTGTGGTGTGAGACAGGTCTAAATGTGACAAAGTGAAGTCCCCTTACACTGGTCCGTATAGACACCTAGTGGGAGGTGTCACTCTCTAACTCCATCACTGAAGTGAATAAGTCTTAGATGATCCCATCAAAGGACCCTGCAGGCTAGAGCAAACACAGAGGCTGACAAACTATAAACAGACTCTTCGGTCTGCTCTGTGTATCCATGGAAGGCAGCAGGCAGGGAGGCAGCATATGGATGCAGAGAGTGGTGACTTTACCATTCAGGCTGAGAGGAGTGAATGTGCTGTGGCCTACATGTCACGGGGAGCTGAAAGTTATGTGTCAGCACAAACACTGATACAACAAAGCCACACTGTATACACTATGTGCATAGCATGACATAAACAAATGCGCCTTTATCATCACAAAAAATGTGGAGAGGAGCACGCAGCACCTCCAGGCTATCAAATCCTTCTCCTCCACCCCAGAAATACCTTCAACAACAACACAGGGAATTGTTGATGTGTTTAAGTGTCACTTGTTCTCTCCTGCAGGGCGCAGTCTTCCTCATCAGCTGTTCATCTGTGTGGTGTGGGTTTCAAACCGGCCCCACTACAGGGCTTAGTTCCTGTACTTCCTGACAGCTACACTCACAATGAGGCCTGTTGGCATTACAGCATTGGTTAACATTCAGCTACAATGCTGCTTAACAACCCCACTGTGGCTGCTAAGCCCCGTATTAAAGCATAGATAGCACGGCGAAATAGTTTTCTGCATGCCACGTTAGACAGGCATGCTCTCATTCAGAGCCCCGCTGAGCAGGGAAAATTACAGACTTCCTGCACAAAAAAAAAAACTATTTCAGGTCCTGCAATTAAGTGTCCAATGTATACTGGTAGGGGCGGGAGAGTGTGGCAACTATTTAGCAATTCTGTAATGAAAACCTGAGGTTTTGACTGATGAAAAACCAAGGGTGGCGAAGAATAATGGTTGGAAAAGGAGAGGAAGAATGAAAAGATAAACATGCCAGTGTTAAGTGAGGATACATCAACTTCGGCTGAATTAAACTGCCACGTTGGAGATTCTGCCTTGGGACGAGGGAGGTTGGAGCGAGGGGGGAAATGGGATGGCGAGGGTGGGAGACGGTCCTCTGTTCCTGTCAGGTGAGCTGACACACACTCACGCTTTCTGACAGTGTTTTGCTACGAGTGCTCGTAGGATGTACACTCTCCGATGGCCAGTGGGAGAACTGACAGAGCACGGAGGCACGGGTGTGCACATGTGTGTGTGTGTGTGTGTGTGTGTTTGTACTGTATTTTTGTGCATACTCTGAAGCCCAAATAGACAGTACAGTGGATGCAACTCTGCGTGCATGTGCATATGTGTGTGTGTGAGTGTGTGTGCATGCACGCCCAAGTTTTGGTGCACAAGTAAAGGTGCGTCTGTCTGTGTCAGTGTTCAGAATGCAGCCAGCAGTGCGCTGATGGCTGAGCAGTGCGAATGACACCTCCTGTTGACAGTGAGCTTGGAGCGAGGATGCTAGTCATAACATAACAGCAGGAAGGTGGGAGGACATCACCTCCGAGCGCACGCACACACACGCACACACACACACACACACGCACTGACACACTGTGACACAGTATTAAAGTCATATCAAGGTCCTTATTTAGATGGGCTATCATCTCTGACCTCTCTCTCCATCCTCATTAGTCGGACTAGACAGCCTCTGCAGGCCTGAAGCCGCCTCGGGCCCACACACAAGATGTCACATTGCTTCATCGGTGATACAGTAACTCAATGCGCACAGCCTGTAGGTTCAGTCGCGCTCTCCTCTTGTTGTGCCATAATTGACTGTTTGATTGACATTCTGTCCCGTTCTGATGATAGCCATTTTGCTAATCTGGGTCTGAGTTACAAACAGACCTATCAACAACAACAAAAGACCTCTCAGAATCAATTTGACCAGCGTTTGCAGTTAATAGCTGTTACTCACACTAAACGTGATGGCCATTTTAATTGCTATTTTCAAGTTTTGTGAGGCAGGTCGCTCAGGGATTTTTAATAGAGCGAAAGCGCATAATGGTAAACATTATTCTGCATCGGGGCTGTGAAATCTGCAGACTTCAGTTGTTATTGGAGTGACAGTGAAAGGTGCGGAGTGACGAGAGAGCAGGGGATAACATGGAGTCTGGCAAGGCTCCAGTGCTGACATGAGAGCCAGAAATGGGTTCAAATAAGGCCCCTGTCACATTTCTCTCTTCATGTTTTATTTTCATTGTACTGGCCAAAAAGGAAAACTAATAAAATGCCAAAGCGAAGTCTGCTGCCCACTCTTCTTTAAATGCCAGATGTCAAAATGTCAAATGCCTCTCGAATACACCCTTAAAAATCAAAATGAAGGTTGAAACAAGTATTATCTAAGGATGTCATCTGCCCTTATCTTGGGTTCCCATCCAGCCTGCCTGGCCTTTAATTATTAACTTTGGCATCAGTGACAGGAAAAAATGGAAAAATTCATAGACTCGTACCTTGGCGGGTCTTTACCTAGAGGACAAAACCTTTCATTATCTCTTTGTTTCTCCCTCTCTCTCTTTCTCTCTGCTCCTAATTCCATTTCTCTTTCTCTTTTTTCCCTTCTCCTCCCCCTTTCTCTGTCTCCAGTCAATTCGGCTCAGTTCAAAGGGTCTTTATTAGCGTGACCAGACCCGTGGCGAGGTGCCAGCTCGCTGAAAGGGAACGCTATGATGGAACATCAGCAAACCACGGGAATCTCAGCACCACTACGCAAACACACTCATCAGGTGGAGACGGGCAATGAATATAGAGATGGGAGAAAGGGTGTGTGTGTGTGTGTGCGGGTGCAGGTATGTGTGATCTTGTATGTGACTGCCTATGCACTTGAGTTTTTTAAAGGAAGAGTTCACCCAAAAATGAAAAATTCCTCATCGTCTACTCACCCTCTTGTCAGTTAAAATATTATAGAAGGTTTTATAGAATTTTTATGTCCACATAAGTCAAGCTAGCTGCTGCAGCTTTATGTCAGCCTTCTTCAGAACAACTGAAGTGAATGGCATGTGGTTCTTTAGAGCTCCAAAAAGGGCAAAAAATGACCATAAATTACACCGAAAAGCATGTGCAGCCTAGTCCAAGTGTTCTGAGGCCAAATAATTCCACTGTGAATCAAAAATACGTTTATTTACACCAGTTAAGGCTGAAAAATTGAAATATAATCAAAATCACAATATTGCCAAGTGCAACGTCCAAACTGCAGGAGCTGCAATTTTTTTGATAATGTGTAGAAAAAATATCATTATAAATGAAGTATTGTGGGGATGCAGAGATGACCTGGTCCACACATCATGTTCTTCACATGTAAGAAAACATGTCTGATTGGGACAGAACAGAAGTAAATCACATCATCACCATGTGAATCGTTTTTTTCAGTGAAAATGAAAATTATGATGCAAAAAAAATTAATTCCTACTAAAATTATGAATGATAAAACATCTGTCAAAATAATTGCAGTGTGATTTTTTTATCCCATCATTCAGCCCAAACAGTCCTATTTAAATAAAGTCTTCACTAGATTTATTGTTTTCGAAAATGTTCACACACAGTCAGTTAAATATACACACATATACATAAATATACATGCATGCTGCCAACATATCTGCCATGAAACACATGGGCGTGCACATACACACGCATGGAAGCGCGCGCGCACACACACACACACACACACACACACACACCCAGGTGGTTCTATCCTCAAGCCAGCTTATCTATTAGAAAACCAATCATTTTCTGCACCTGGTCCTGTCAACAGCAGAAATTTGGCTGCAACGCTAGAAATCGGACTCATTTTTCTGCAATCTGCCTATTTCTTGTCCTACAAATGCTCCATTTGTCATATAAGGTAAATCATAAATGCTGTTTGAAAACCTGAGAAATTGGGTAGCATTTGGTAGATCATTTATATATTGGAATAAATGGTTTGTGTCAAGCAGGCAAGTGTGTGTGTGTGTGAGAGAGAGAAAGAGAGAGAGAGAGAGTGAAGTGTAACAGAGAGATGGAGGGAGACACAAAGTTGAATATATGGATCTGGGCTTTCAGGGTGAGAGTACCGATCCAGAAATACTTTGATCTTACAGACAAAGAGGGAGAAGGTCAAAGAGACCCTGGTTATTCATCCAAGACCAGCTCCCGCACGTTGTCGCTTCATGAATATACTCTTAAGAACTGAAAAACCTCTTGAGTGTTTTCATTTTTCGATTTTGACCATGGTACTAATTCCTTAAACAGGACGAGCGAACGGCCCTGAGCCAGATTTAAACTCACAGTGTGTCTTGTGCATGCCATGTGGCTCAGCTTATGAGCCACCAATGACAACAGTGAATAAATGTACAATCACCGCCCCTTTTTTAAGGTTCAGCATGGTCCTGATAATAAGATTTTTTTTAAATGAATTCATTCAAATTTTTAGGGATACAAGGCTTATATCCAAAAAGTTCCACTGCACCATGGCAGATGAAGTTCATACTGTGCAGCTTATATGAACTTTTACATTATATTGTATATTAGCTTTGACCAACAGACAGGCCTTGGATGTACTATAACTGTCTGTAATTATACAGACATGCTTGTGTGAATTTTTCACAAAACCTGATACATCCAGCTGATCTCATGAGTTCATTTTGGTTTGATCTCAAAACCATCTGGGCACGCTCCAACTGACGCATCATTGGAAGCCATAAACCGGCTGGACCAATCAGGGTCCTTTGAGGAACTACAGCGAGAAGCTACAGTGCTTTCTATTGGAAAACAGAAGACATCAATATAGATTCTCCTTACGAAAATGGCAAGAATGGTGTGCCAACATGCTAACAAGCTAACAACGAGTGTATACCAACATGCTTATTCACTTCCACCACCGCGGTCTGCTGCCTGTTCATCCAGCTCTGGGGCTCTCACACTGCGTTATATGGTTTGTTTGTCTGAGTGGACGAGTTAGCTAATGATAGACAGATGGTTGATCCAATAGCTTTGTATTTTTTTTTTTTTTTTTTTTTTTTTTGCAAACACCCATCGCTGCCAACACTTCCAAATGGTTTGAACCCAGCAGTGCCCAGACTGGGAACAATGGAAACAAAATCAGGGCTTGGCTGTGCCAGGCTAGCATATTTCACACAGCTGTAGCACAGCAAAGGGAATTATGCGATGAGAATCTTATCGTATTTTTTCACTACTGGTGGACATATCATCCTCATTAATTAATGAAGCCCTTTAAAAATGTAAACATGCAATATGTAGGCAAGTGTGCCAATGTTCTCTGTGAGAACTGACTGCGGCCCTCTAATTATCCAGGGATGTACATGTCGTATTATTCCATATTGAACCGCATGTTAGAGCAGGGCAGCACATTCAGTGGAAAAAAAAAAAATCAGATGACACATCGACGCCTCCGCCTGTAGCCGCGCCTCACCTCTCACCTGTCTCTTAACGTGCAATCATCATCATCACTCACACACACATACCACCTAATGCACCATCCATCCATAATCACTCTTATACACTCTCTCACAGTGAGAGAGAGGAGGGGGGGGGTGATGAGATGGAGGAACAGGGGTAGAGTGATTAGCTTGACATCACACGAAAGACGGGGACGATAGGGAAGGAAGTGAGAGATCGTGAGAGAGAAAGAAAGAACAGGTGACAGGCCGCAGAATGAGAACAAAGCTAATAAGACAGAGGAGCGAGAGAGGGAAAGAGAGAGAGAGAGAGAGAGAGAGAGAGAGAGAGAAAAGCAGATGGGCAGACAGACTAAAATAGAGATGGAGACGGGCTGGCAGGCCGAGAGGAAAAACCGAGCTGGAGAGAGCGAGGAAGAGTGAGGGGAGACAATGAAAATCAACAGTATTTCATTTTTATTTAAAAGAGCCGGGGCGAAAGAAAGACAAGAATTCCTTCATGGCCGAGGAAAAAAAAA
>OMLF01044787.1:9678-24655 GCA_900302615.1 Holocentrus rufus
CTTGATTTAAATTTGTCGGTTTTTGCTGAACTAATGAGGTGCTTTTCTGTGTAGCGACTGCATTTAATTATAAGATTTTCTTTTTTTAATTAATTAATCAATTTATTTATTTATTCTTTTTTTTATTGAGACAGAAATGAGAACGTGATATGATTGCATTTTGAATGTTTATGGCAAAAACTAAATTTGAATAACCAGCATACCATATCTGCTAATATCAGCCAGTCTGTGCCAATATGCTGCTGATCATCACAAAATCATGGACAGTTAAACATTTTATGGCACAGTCTTACAAAATGTGACAAAAGGTGACAGAGTTGCGCCTTTTTTGAGCATATGGGCTGTGTGAATTTCCAAGCAGTGAGTCACTTGTGATGAAACAATCATGTGCTCTGCCAGGTGATCCTACCTTGAGGGTTGAAAGTGTGTGAAAGGTGCAGAGTGATTCATTCAAACTGGCACCGTTGTTCACATTCTCATGCAAGACTCTCTTTTCTTTCTTTTGTCTTTCCAACGCTTTCTCTCCCTGTGCGTGTGTGAAGGAGAGAGGAGGCGAAAAAAAAACAACACAGAGACAACAAGAGAGACGACTTATTGTGTCATTGTGAGAAAGAGAAGTTGCTATTTTTGAGAGTCACAGTAGCAATGCAGTAGTTTCACCACGAGCGAGTACAAGACAGAGATGTTTTAAGAGATAGAGCTGTACCCATTGAGAGCATGTTTCCTTTAGTAACAGCTGCTGAGGGGAAACAGTGCACAGTGTGTGTGTGTGTATGTGTGTGTGTGTGTGTCTGTGTGCATACTTTCCATTGCCCAATGTGCATGCATGAATATATCTGTGCATGCATGTGTCGTGTGTGTGTGTGTGTGTGTGTGTGTGTGTGTGTGTGTCTATGTCTGTGTGTGTATATGTGTGTGTGTGTGAGTGTATGTGCATGCATGTATATGTATGTATGTCCCTTTGTTTGTGTGCCTGCACTATGACTGTTAAATGGGTGGGGAAGTAAGGTGATCCATCTCATGTGGTCTGTGTGTGTGTGTGTGTGTGTGTGTGTGTGTGCCTCAGAAGAAACAGTTAATACAGGAAACACCGCAAGAAAGGATGTACCCAGTTCTGTTGCAGAGGCAAATTGAAATCAATATTAGAATCCAAAATTAAATGTTTTCAGAAAAATAATTAAGCTCTGTCTTTTCCCAATTTATAACTTTCATCAGTCTGATGCCACATACTCTGTCTCATGTCTGCTATGAATATATGCCTTAATTATTTCTGTCTTTTTGTCTTAAATTCTGCATATAAAAGACTGAGGAAGCAAGCTGTGGTCAGACCATGCATGGCCAACACAGACATACAACTCCATGACTCCCTCTAGTGGCTCTGACACCGCTGTGCACTCTTTAGTCAGCTGAGTGTGGGAGGAAGGTGGTGAAGCAGATGCTAGATGCTGATGTGGGGTCGGTGTTACAAATTCCATCCCTGATCCTAATATTGAAGTTGCAAAGAAGAAGTTGAAGAATTTTTTTTTTTTTTTTTATTTCAAAGGTGGTAAGTGATAATAAACATATCATAGACTTGAAATGTTGCTAAAATACACACAATTCAGACACATTTCTGTGAATATATTAAAAACACAAGGCTTCATTTGGCATCATTTTATCATACTATTGACACAAAAGGCCCCATCTCTGAATTATAGGTAAATTCGTATCAAAGGATTTATAAATAACAAGGTCTCACACACAATAAAATGAGACCTCATGAAGCTCATGTGACCAAAATGTGCATACTTGTGTTTACTTGACCACCAGTGATGCTTTTTTTTTATTTATTTTTTATTGGATTAAAGACTGATCTGGTCTGTACACTCCCAGTTGCCTACAGGAACACACGACGATGCCATGACAGTATGAGTCAGTCCATGTCAGATCCCACGCCATGACACCTACCATCTCAGATTTTTTGTGAAAGGAACCCAGAAATCAATAACTTAAGATTCCTGTTTTGTTGAAATAAAATTTCATTTCATTGGCTGGAACAAAGTGGTCATTCTAATTGGGTTCATATAACATTCTGCAAATATAGAATGCTGAATGAAAGTGGACCTTGAAGTTATGTCTTTTCATACAATTTAATGAATTCTCACTGAATATGGTGATGGTTATTTAAATATTTACACTTAAGAGGGAATGTTATCAAACCGCCGACCCTCAGAGCAACATTTCAGACATAAATGAAAGGAAAACAGATTACCATGGCCTCATTTATCAGACATTAGCTATATCCTTCAGATACTGAAAAAACAAACCAAACAAATACACATTTGAAAACATAAAAAGCCTGAGAAAGAACATTTATTTGTCTATATTTATTGTGATGTACCTGATGTTGCTGTCTTTCTTGGTCCAAGGTGGAAAATGTGATTTTTGTTTATGTTTTTCTGTTTTAATCATAGCAATAAAATTGTGTGACCATAAAAGCCAACTGTCGCATTTTGCAACAATTTCACAAAATTATCCCTGAAAAAGAAAATGAGCACGATTAATTACTTTTTGGTTTGTGGGTGAGTGTAGAGAATTGCCTTTTTCCCTCCACATGTATTTCATTTGTGTGTCAGCTTATTTTAACAAGCATGAAATCCTTGGTGACTGCATACTGTCAAGAAACTGGGATTTGACTTTGGGCTTTCTTTCAGACTCATAAAAGTGGTGAGAGAGAGAGAGAGATAAAGTACAAAAGAAAGATGACGAAAAAAAGAGGGAAAGAGAGATGTTCATGCATGATTGGTCCAACTAATGAGTGCAGATCATTTGAACATGACCTACCTTGGATGACATGGAGAGCGCAAAAAGAGGACAAATGCACATTTTCCAGTCTGTGCCCTCCAGATTCCAAACTCCATCCGTCTTTATGAAGAAAAAAATAGATATGGGTAACTTGGTTTGTGAGACTGTTCGAAACAAGGAAACAAAACAAGGAAAATGAGCTTTAAAAATCAGGCACAAAAATATCTCAGCTATTTTCCCCGTCACCTGAGGTCAGTGCTTCCTCGTAAGTTCATGAGGAAGCTGTGTGATTTTAATCTTGGCTTGTGCTCTTGTTTGTTGATGAGAAAAGATAGAATTTTAACATGTTATATTGTGATAATGTGGAAATGAAAGAGATTGTGGTAATAAAATATACAGACATGCATCAATAATAAACCCACTGTAATGATCTGCATGGATTTGTACGTAGTAGTTAGAGACAGAGGACAAGCAGAAATGAGAACCATCACTGACATTTGTATTTTAAGCACACAGTATATGCATATCATGATTTAATGTGCAATTCTACACCTGTACCAACTTGAATCAAATCCTCACAATCCACTAACTGTCCTGCAAGTGTGTCTAACACTGGTCTGACACTATGAGAGTAAAATTTATCATCAGACAGGACCATTAAGTTCCTCTTTGGCTGACTGGTAGATGCTTGATTTCTTTCACTCCCGAGCTCTTTTCAGCCAAACAGAGAACCTCAACAGAGAACAAGGGAGAATTCACACTCTCGGGCTTACATAAATGGACATGTGACACCGCAGGACAAGACACCAAGCATTGTTGTATGAAAAAAAAAAACCATATCACGGTACCATTGGGCGACAGACATAGATCAATCACGACTATTCTGCTTGAATGCATTATTGTTCACTTTGCTCTCTGTTGGGTTTTTTTATTCCACCAGACAAATGTTATTTCACATGGTGGGTGAACATCAAAACATTAACTGTGTCTTACTCTAATCTACATTTTAGCGCGCTGCATGTATCACAACATATGGAGGAACAAGTGGACAGCATATGCTGCGGAGGGCAGAGTGCAGTGGGGGCACATGTTTCTGTGATGAAGCTCGGCCAGCTGTGCTTATGCCTTTATGGGGGAAGATCACACCTGAATAACACCTGGTTAACCAGAAAGACCCTGTTAATAAGCTAATGGTTCACAATCTTGATTAACCAGTGATTCTTGGGAGGGGTTTTTGTTCACTGAGATGTAAAAGAAAGAGAAAATGACTATTCTGCTCCCCTCATTGTTATCTTTCTGCAGTGCATGCACACACCAAACCCAAATCTCAGATGGGGGAGGGACTGCACATTTATCATGAGGCTCAGCGCATGGATATGGGGGTGCTTGGGCTGAAAATGCCTATTGCACAATGTAATGCCAGTACAATGTGGCTGGTTCGCAGAATTTCAGTGAGGTTAAAGTTCAATACACACACTCACTTAATCAGCTCCTTATTGAATGAACTCAGTGCAAGGGTAACCCCCCCTCCACTCCCCCACACACACGCGCGCACACACCCCTCCTCCCCCCTCCGTTCCGATCAGGTGATCAGCCGGCTGGTTAAGCACCTTTTTGGGGGATGATCGTGATGCCAGGGGAGGAGGAGGAGGAGGTAGTGGTTTGGTTGTTGGTAGTGAAGCTGCCGGGGCTGCAGTGAGGAGATCAAACGCTCCCGGGGAGGACAGGGCGCAGTATGGGCTGACCACTGAGAGGGGAATCACTTGGGTTTTTTTTTATTTATTGTCTTCAATGATGGACGAGCCGAATATCCTGAGACGCCGCGGTCTGCAGGTAAATGAACGCTTGAATATTTTAAGTTGCAGATCGCGGTGACAGCGCATATGGGGCTGGATACCCGTTGTCTCCAGGCAAACGTGTTGATGTGGTCCGCTGAAGATGCACAGCAGTGAGGGGAACTGAGATTGAAAATGGCACCAACAAGACCGGCGGGTTCTCGGGGTTTGCCTTGGGTGTAGTAATCTCAGGGAACCCCTGGTTTATTTTTATTTATTTTTTTTTTTTTTAAATCCATTTCTGTTGTAATCACATAAGGTTTATTGGTTTTTTTTTCTCTGTAGCACAGTAGCTCGTGGAACCGCCTGAAAATGGTTTGATTACTGTATTTTTCAGCATGAATGGTGTCCATGCATTTGAGTAGGCGGTGGCACTATCATTAGCAAGCCTGTGTGTTGCTTATGAATAGGCTACCCATTGTAGCAATTAGAGTACATGTTTTTTATGAATGTAAACCTATCCATCTGTAAAGCACAACTAACCTGGCCACCGTATGTGTCTTTTATTGAACTCCTCATTGGTGCCTTGGTGAATCTGGTTGCCTTGGTGATTGAAGTGTAACACCCAAGGTTTCCTGAATGATTGACAGAGGCATCCCTATAATCCTCCTCCATCTGTCATGTTGATAATTGAGGAAAACCCAGAATGGGGACATTTTAGTGTTTTTTTCCCAGTTCATTTATGTGTGTTTTTAGGCAGAGATTAAATAGTGAAAGCTGCCCTCCCCATTGTTTCTCCCCCCAAGGTCTATTATGAAAGAGGTGATGTTGGATTTGTGTTGATAGACTCATGTCCACATTGGGTGTTTCCACTCAATTATAGTGATTGGCTCCCTTTTTCACCTTATATTGACCTACAATTTAGATCAGAGTGCAGCCCTGAGATTATGCTGATGATAATCATGACCATTATGGTGACACGATTCAGGTCTGGTTTCTAGTCCCCCAAAATACTGCAGCAAAACCAAGACGCAATGAAGTGTTTTGTTCACAGAATAATAAGGATGTCTTTCAAGTGTTGTGACCTTACCAGCAATTGCAAGCAAGTGATTGATTTAAAAGGAAAAGTAGGAGTGATGCCCGATTCCCTGTCTGCACAGACTCTCCCACGCTCCTCTTGTTTGGACATGTGGCTTCTCAAGACATTCATCAATCACTTTCTAGGGTGTAATGCATCCAGAAAAGCGTTTTGTATGGAAAGGGTGAGGTGGGTGCAGGTGTCCTTTTTAAAGATTTGGAGCAAAAAACTCTGGCAGACTAAATTAAATCTCTATTCTCCCTCCATTGGCCGTCCTTAAAATGCTGATTTGCAAGGACAGGTTTTCAGTTGTCCTGGCATAAAAGCAGGAGCCATGGGCTAATGAGGATTTCTATCTCAGCACACAGCCCTCAGCGCTAAATGACTGTGAATAAGAAGACCCACTTGGCACACAAGAAACTAGGCCATGGAGTAGCTAATGATCTTTATGCTGCATGAAAAGGAAGATAGGCGGGAGTGATGGGGAGAGGGATAATCACTGAAAAAAGGCAGCTGAAAAACTGCTGTAGCCTCTGCTTTTTCATATGTTATGAATGTAAAAAAGGGGCTTGTTAATCTATAAATATCTTTCAATTTATACCTACACCTTTGTTTTCATCACCACATAAGCCCATGACAGTGTTGTCAAATACCAGAACACAAATGTCCCCTGGCTTTGACAAGGACAAGATAATGATTTGGAATCTAACCCTCTTGCGAAACAGCCAACACCCCTCTCTGCTCAGACAACAGTGACTGACATCTGCATATCAAAGCAATGCCTCTGCCACCGTGAAATCACAGAAACAGCTATATATTTTTATTCGGCTTAATTAAAAATTTCCCTTTTTCTTCCATTTCAGAAAGAGCTGAGTCTTCCACGCAGGGGGAATGTGTAAGTATTACCAAGTGACTCGATTCTCTTTTGGGGCCCCTCCGCCCCGCCCCATCCTGACCAGGTGTTATTTGTCACTTGTCAGCTTTAGTGCATGTTTGCAATATGTCACAGCAGCAGACGTTTACTTGGCACTTCCCTTGGAGGCAAGACCTTCTGAAGCTGCATGTGATGCCTGAAAGTCAGAGCAGTCTCACCGCACGGACAGGTTTTGCAAGAACTTTGTGTGGAGATGAAGAGACGGATAGGCTGTGGTGTGCTCTGATGTGATAACAAGCCAAGCACCAGTCTGCACAGGACATGAGATAAAAACTCACCCTGTTGTTGTTGGTATAAATTCTCGTCCCTGAATACGTAATGTGATCTGTGATTCATGCTGGATGAATATCTGATATCTACAGTCAAGCTGATGATCTGGTGTCAACTAGATCATCTGTGTGTTTTTGATGGACGTCCGCTGCAGCTGAGCAAGCAAAAACGGCTCATCACTGCTTGGTGTTGTTTTTCCAAAGTAATTTTTTTCCTCCCAATGAATCATTTTCCCCTCCAAGCCAAAGCAGTATAAATAATTGGCTGGTGATTAATTTGAATTTTACACAGTAGTGGCAACTGGCGTCAAGTCTTATCTGCAAGGGAGTGACACAACTGGGGAGTGCGAATGAACCTATTTGCCAGATTGCTCCTCGAGCAGGAGGTGCTCCTGTTAGAACAAATTCAGTGTCATTGGACTTGTTTTTTGTATTTATTCATGTGCTTTGCTTTAATATTTGTGTGGTATGTGTTTCAAATGTATTATAGGATTATTATGTCTCTCATGTCACTACATAAATAAAAGCTATATAGAAATAATTATCTAGATCTGTTTACTTGAAATAGTTAATTTGATTTTATAGCCAACAATAGGATTTACTAGGTTAAAAATAAGACAACAGCTGGAGCTCATAGGACTTATATGCCTTCTGCATAGTCCTTGAAACCCATGTAAATCTCATGACCAGCTCTTTTTTTTTTTTCCATTATTTTCTTTCTTTTCTCTTCCTGGCCTCATGACCTGCTCCTCACACAGACAACATTCCCTAATGACAACTTCCTGCATCACTAAGGTGCCTTCAAGGGTCCTTTGTAAGCTCTAACGTCCGAAATTAAAAGTTGTAATTATGCTACAACTTGCCTGCATTCAGTTGTTCCTGGTCGACGACAATAATAATAAGACCGACACAGTAATAAAATAACCCTTTAGTCGCATGTGTTTGTTATTTGTTTATGTATAACCAACGTTTTAATGTATTCATTATCCAAATATTGTTTTACACATAAAATACCATCAATTATCGACACAGTTTCAATGCCGCCCCTCCGTTTAGACGTCACGTCCTGTGTATCTTAGAAATTATCAGAAATTCCCAGCTGCATTTACCTTTTTAGTTGGATGTTAATGCGCGCTATCCTGGTATTTACGATATTTCCGACCGCGCTTGAAGGCAGCATTAGTCCCTCCTCTTTCCGACGTGCTGCTGACACGGTCGCTGGAAACTTTGTATCACTTTTTATGTTTTGGCTGTGATATTGCTCGATTATGTCGTATCCTGCGGAAGAGCGAATGTCCTGGAAATTTTACTGATAACGGGGGGAAAACAGAACGGGAATGGCTGCCGCAGTCGCTCGGTGCCCAGCTGCTGTGCCGCGGGTCTGTGGTCACTTTGTGCCAACCCTGAATGGAGTTTCTGCTCTCGGACACTGCGTACTGGCCTACCCCCAATAACTCCAGAGGAGAGACTGTTTGACGATGATGCTGCAGCTATAGAAGATAATTTACGTGTCTGGATAGACTTTATCGGTCACCATGTCTGACCAAAATTACTATTGGACCGTCTTGCCGAGCTACAAAACTAGTTTTGTGACTGGGGCTATGATGAAAAGATCAAAAAGGTAAAGACAACATTCCTCGTTTGAACAGACTTCTCTTCATCAGCAGACAAAGCGATTAAATTTGATCTAAACTGATGCAAAGCGCATAGGCTGCGTCTGTTTTGGCTCCGGTTGTCATCAGCTCCCCACTGAGCAGTGCCATTCAGGACAAACTGCAATTTGTTGAACATTTTACGTGGAGCCGTTTGATTCACGGCACGCGAACACAAGCCAAGACGTTTTGTAACGTTATTATCAACAGTTGCGATTGATGTGCCGCTGTGGTTTCTGTTACAGTCTACAGTATGTGTCGGTAACATCCGCCCTAGTTTTTTTGTTTCCGACAGAGAAACGTGGCCATTGTAGACTGTTGTGGGGGCAAACTGCATTGTCTGGCAGCGCTGCCAGCTGTCGCATATAGGGACAGAAAGTCCCAAGGCTGATCAATGCACTGATATGGTTAAGGGGGTGTAGATAAACGCATAGTGGCGGATCGTGATTACAGTGAAATGTAAGTCTGTGCCTTAAGTGGTTAGTCAAATGTAATCAGCCTGAAAGTGGGTGTAATGTGCTCGTAATTCTCCTGTAAGGTCTTACAGTATGACCGTGGCTCTCAGAAGTGAGCTCATAGTGACCTTATCATAGTTTATGGTATGTTTATCTTCCCACTGTTATTGAGGATGGTTGTGATACTTGTACTCTATCCTTTTTTAACATATTATGGCATTTTTGGAAGTGGTATATGGTTTTCTTTTGCTGATCAGCAGACAAATTGTCCACAGATTTGTACATAACATTAAGCTGTGTTATGGAAATGATCATAAAAGAAACAACTATGCCCTTATATGTTTCATGAATAATTTAGACCCTTAAACTTTAGAATATCATAACTGTTAATGGAATGTGCTGGGATATCCATTTGGCAGATGAAACTATGCGCTTCTCCCCATAGGCTATGGTCATGCATCTGCTCATGCTAACACTGTGACCATGTTACTCATTTAGCACAACATGGCTTTGAGCAGAGCCCAATGAATAAATGTAGCCCTTGAATATCAGCAGTCAGGAGCAGCATGCAGGCCTGTCTCTCAGTAGCCGGTATTCATCACACCACATGGCTCTCCATAAAAGTCCTTACAAACCACTTTTGTTCCTCCAAAATATGAATAGCCTTATCACTGCTAAGTGTTGATAAAGCTATCACGTGGTCCTGGTGTGATACAGCGATGCTTTGATGCTGTTTTGCTCAGGCAGCTATCTCCCAGTGAGAAAAAGGGTGTCTGTTTATTTATTTTGTGATAAGAGCAAAATGCCACGCTCAAAGTGTTCTTTTTTTCTTCTGCGGTTGGAGCGCTCTAGATGTTTTGAAGCTTCAGTCAAGCAGTTACTGGCTCCCCCTTCTCTGAGCTCGTTTGAGTCATTTTGGGTTGGGGGCCATATACTGCGTGAGTCTGCCTCAGCACCGACCCCAAAACGTCAGGCTCAGTTGTCGTCTGAGCTCCTCAATTATTGTAGGTCACTGCCAGGGAGAGACAGCATCAATATTACCAGGAAGCAACAGAGAGCATCATGGGATCAGGCCAGCCTATTGGGGGGTGATGCAAAAACAAAATAAAAAGGAGCTTTAATTGTATTCTCTAAACTGAGGCTTGTGCACACATGGGGCATGTAGGACAAAAGCAAGCAGGTCATGCAAAATCTATCTATCGGTAGCAAGAGAAAAATTGAATTAAATCATAAATACAAAGGCAGCTACACAAGTGAGTCAGTTAAAATGAATGTCAGTGTGCAGTGTTTCAGGTTCAACAGAGGTCTGACAGTCGTCACATATGTATGACAAAAAAAGCTGTTCCCTAAAGGAGTTCCAAACAGACCAAATAGCCGGCAACTGACTTGAAGAAGCATCTGTCAGAAACTGCAAAATCATTTAGTGTGGCAGCTGAGACAGACTCAAAATGACTGGTGACATCATGAGCCAAGCTTGGACAGACTGCATCAGCAAAGAGGGACATTGGCTGCAAGTTGAGGCACATTGACAGGGATAGATGGGCCTTAGCTAAACGCCACAAAACTACAGCCTGGAAAAAAACAACCGATTTTTTGTATCTGTGACAAAGTCTTAACAAAAAGCATATGGCAGAGCTTCAGAAAACACTTTTATCCGAAGTCAGTGTGAAAAGATATTTGACTTGGTGTAAGGGGCACTTCAACCCACGACGTCTCTTAACTGTTGAACATGGTAGCGGATCTGTGATGCTCACCATCTTATATCTCACATCTCATATCTTATGCAACGGCCAAGAAATCTGAGGCCATTTTGCAGGGCTAGGTTCAAATATCACACACATACTGTTACATACACACTGCTTAACAAATTGATGTCATATTCAGTCCCCAAATATAAACATGATTGATCCTTTATTGGAAGTAGATCTCCACCTCCTCAATGCCTTTTAAAAAGTTTTCTTCTTGACAAAAGCTCAAATTTCCCTCTGCATCCAAAAAGGGCTAAACCTGTTCTGAAGGCAAATGGTGCTGATCGCTCCTCTTAAATCACCTGCTTTTCATATGTCGTTAAAGTATTTTAGTTATTGTAATCCGTATCGCCTTTATTTTCCAAGTATGAGTCCACAAGGACTTTGACCTAGTTAATTGGCGCTGACACATTGCCAGACGTAATAAATAATACATCACAGGTTCTTTTTGTGTTTGTGTGTGTTTGAGCTGGGTGTGTATGCATGTATGTAAATATTTTTATACCGTGATTTCCATATCTTGATCAACAGGTTCATAGGTTGGCCGGGTTTGGTTCTGCCGCTGCTTGGCTTTATACTGAAGTGATGAAGACTGACAGACAAGCTGTATATAGAAAAATAAAATAATAGCCTAGCCACTGCTTCATCTTGCTTGTAATGCTAATAACCTTGCATAAACAAATGTTTACCCTTTTGTTTCCCCCCTCCTCCCCCTCACAGTTCCCGTAACAACAAGAGAAGGAGCCTGGCGGTCGGGACTCCTTCGCCCACGCTGTCACGGCCCCTCTCGCCCCTCCCACTTTCCACAGGTACTTTCTTGTTTGTTGTTATCAGCTGCGTGACACACTTGGAAATTAGACAGGAGATCATTCGATACATACAGGCACACTAACACAGATACCAGACGGCCATGTGACGGTGGAACGAGTTGAAGCGTTCATCCGTGGCAGCTGACATCACCACACTGGCTGTTTGTCCTGTATATCTGCCTTGAGACACATTTTTTTGATGCCGTATGTATGTCACAAGACTAGAGCTGTGTTTCCTCTGGTAGTTTTCCTTGTTTATTATAGTGTGTATATAGTGCACAAGATTTTTTTAATGTTCCTCCACAAAGCTTCTTTTTCAAAATGCATCTTCCTCTGGGCTACCCGTGTCTTGTTCCAGCCCTTTGAATTGCTGCACTGCTAGTCACATCCTCGCTACACCCACTTTCGTAAATTTCTAAATGACTCAGGGGTCTGGCATTACTTTCCTCTTTGCGGCTGGGTGGCCACAGTGGCATCAGAAACATTTTACTGACCCTTTCAGTAATAATTGGTCGGCTAACAGCAGGACTCCTTGTTCTTTCTGATCAGCCCGGGAAGACAGACCTACATAAATTCAGTGGGAACAGAGGTTTCTGTTTTTATCAGGGATTTGATAGTTTCAGAATGTGTAATGAAGTGGAGCGAAATGCAAATTGAGAGGTGACATGATCACTGAGCAAAACGAGTAAAAACAAGACACCCAAGATGAACAGTGGCCTACCAGTGGTGCATCCTGTATAACATCCAGTGAAATAATTTGACATATTCTGTCCGAATCTTTCAGCGTGCAACCATTTTTATCAGTTTGTGATTGATTTTGTGTCTCTCTAGCTGGCAGCAGCCCATCAGAAAGCCCCAGAAACGTCTCTGCCAGCACCTCTGCCAACTTCCAGTTTGCCCGCAGGTAAGAACTCAAGTCAAATGCTTGTTTTTGGCTTTGGTTGGAAGTACTGTAGGTCAGTTCTAGTTGCTGCAGCGCTTTATTCACCCAAAACCTGAACTGGAAATTGATTTAAAAAATGGTTAAATTCAGAACCAAAGCTAATTCTCCAAAAACCAGCAGCAGATAATCACTGTGGTCTTGAAGGCAAATAGTACACAAGGGAGTTAACAATGCAGCTTGGTCCTTGCCCATTAAGGGCTTAAAGGCTGTATATAAGGAGGAGTCAGTGCAGAGCAACTAAAAGTGGATTAATGCGCTCTCCTTTCTTGGTTCTGGTTAATAGCCTAGATGCAGAGTTTTGAATGTTTTTTTTTTTGGCCATTTAATCAAGCACAGTAATCAATTTGGCCTGAAGTAAAGGCATGAATCAGTTTTTCAGCATCTTTTTGATTTATGAATTGTCGCACTCCCGCTATGTTTCTAAGGTGGAAAAATGATGTTTTCTTCACCTTGTTGATGCAGGACTTGAAGCTTAGGTCTAAATCTAAGATAACACCGAGACGTGTAACCTCAGATTTAATCCAGGGACTTAACATTTCTCTTTTTGCTTTGGGGCTGACTGGCTAAGATTTCAGGTTTATCCTCGTTTAACTTTAAGAACTTATTGCTCATCCCTTTAACTTATTGCCAGAAGGAGATGTACAGTTGTGTGTCATCTGAATAACTTTTTGCTGCCTGATGATGTCACCAAGTGGACTAAAGACTAAAGCACCTTAAATAACCCAAATACCCAAAAGACACTGATTCAAAATGTAAAATCTTAACTTTCTTCACTTTTTTCACTGTATGGGATCTATTTAAACTAATATCATTCCCAGTTGAAAGAATTCAAGATGTGAGGAATAAATCCCTGCAGAAATACATTTAAATCTGTATTTATACAGAGGAAGTAATGATCTCATTCTCAGTGAGAGCACCAGAGACCCAGGCTTCTTGATTAGTGACTTTCCCACAGCAGGACGATCTGTGATGCACAACAGAGCTGAAGCCAACTCAAGAAGCCTTCAACAAGGGATCAGCTACATCACATTGCTTAATTGAAGATATAGCCTAGTGAATAAATGCTCTCTGTTGGCAAAAAGGTGCAAAGAGAATCACAGGAATTTGTTTTTGAAGGAAACTGAGTAGCATGAATAATGAGCAAGCCCTGACTTGACCTGTGTGCCCCCGTGGTGGGAAGAAGCAACAGAGAAGCAAGCTCAACCAGCTGAAAGGCCCCAGGGCCACTTGCCGGACATCGGTCTTGGTATTTGTCAAGCCAATTAAAGCGGAAAGTCAGCGCCTGCGCTCGTTACTCGGCGCTGTGGTGATCATGGGAGAAACTACACAGAGCTCGCCCTCTCGTTCAGTCATCCTATCACGCCAGAACTGTGCAAACTCAGGAGAACAGGAGCTGGAAAAGAGCGTCCGCATCCTGTGGCAGCACACACCGTCCTGAAGCCAGCTAGTTTTAATAGAGTTGGAGTGCTTTAAAACAGCTTTGCAGGGATTTGCATTTGCTAACAGTGGGATTTTGGCACGGTGACTTTCATTCTGCAGTAGATATTTTAGAGGGATGAGTTGGTACTTCAAGCTGTAAAGAATATGCAGCTTGTGTTTCAGAGACATTTATAAACATGTTATGTTGTAGTTAGGTCTGCATGACATATTGATATTACTTCAATTTGTTTATTATTATTTTTTAATAGGAACAGGTATAGATAAATATTCCAATGCCATGTATCATAACATTTATAGATTAAGATAATTTGCTGTGTTTGTCCCTGGACGGGTCTTTGTTCAAACAGTTACAAATAGATCATGATCAGCTTCATATATTATAAATACCATGATGAGACTAGGTATCATCTGGGATTTTGTAAATCCTAAAATTATAATGTGGAGTGATGACTTTTACTGGTTTTGAGTGCTGCATTACTGTAAAGGACTGCAGTTTTCTGAACTCATTAGACTGATCTAGCTTTTCTGTTTGCCTCTACCTGCTTGGTCATCACATCCACATTATTAATTGTTCTTTATTAAAAATCTGTGTAGAGTGCGTACCACCTATCATTACTGTGGTGGCTGACCCATGCTCTTTGCTGCATGTCATCGCCTCCTTCTGCCCCATCTTTCCTGTCTATCTCTATTGTCACTGTCAAATAAAGCAGAAATGGCACAAAACTAATCTTTAAAAAAAATCTCTTACATGTAATTATCTTTTGAAAACAGTAATAGTCATCCCCACAATACTGATATCAAGGTGTTCAGCCAGAGACATTGTGATATTTGATTTTGTCCGTATCTCCCGGCCCTAGTTGCAGTGCAGCATGGTGTCAGCCTCAGAGATGGAGGGAGGACGTCTCTTGAAAGTATTTGCCTGGCACCAGGCTGCATGACTCACCGAAATTTATTGAGGCTTTTTAAGCTGCCAGTTTGTGGACAGATGCTGCGACTGCACTTTTCAGAGCTCCACTGGGTGCATTTGTTATTCACGAGCCATATAGTCCTGCTGTTTGTGCAATTATTCTGTGATGTAAAGAAAAGAAAA
>OMLF01044787.1:24675-59158 GCA_900302615.1 Holocentrus rufus
GAAAAGAAAATGACCAGATATGCTAGTCAAAGATGCTGGCAAACAACAAATTAATCATCCCAAAGGGTTAATGCTGCATATACTCTTCCGTGCAACTGCAGCACCCTAAAAGATAATTTACTTTAACCTTGGGATGTCATAACTCTCTAATCGGAGTAGGATTGCCAGCACCCTGACCCACAATGTTTTTCCTGCTTTACACCCCAGGCGTCGGTTCTAGCATTGAATTAAACCCCCTCTTTTTAATCTCAGTCCCTTATCTTTTTAAGCCCTGCGGGACCTTAATACGCCAGCGCAGTAACAGTGGTAAGGCATTTCATTTAATAACACATAGAGGATGCCACAAACATTGGATATGAACCAGATGAGACACACACGTATCTAATAAAACCCGTTAATCCTCGGTGCTCGCTCGCACTTCCCCAACAGCAGAGCACCTCCCAATTTCATTATGTCGCCTCTGATTTAGCGGCCCGTCCGCCCGAGAGGTGGTCTCTGCGAGGAGCATTTGGCCGTCCATGTCAACCCGGATTGAATCCTCAAAGCTGTCAAGGAAATTGGGCCGTGTCCTCAGAGTGACTCCGTGCCATATTGGAAAGATGAGTAGGGGGGCCAGTGGAGAAGGAGGGGACGTGTGAGCGGTTGCAAGTGGAACCAAAAGCAGAAGGGCCGAGGTTTCCCACAGGTTGTTAGAACAGTGGGCGCTTGTTTCTGGGCGTATGTTGGTGGGTATCTGTGGGTGCAGGCAGTTTTATGCGAATTTATGTCTGTGTGTGTGTATAATGAGTCATGTAGTAGGTGTCTGTGGGTCACAGTGCTGCAATGTGATAGCAGCTTGGCAGGTGTTCAGCAGCCCACCACTGGCTGTGAGCTGTGACAGACAAACAGGACCGTGACTGTGACAGCCAGGCTTAGACTGTCACTATCATTAAACAGTGTTTGTTTTCTCTCTCACTCTGTCTCCCTGCCTCTGTCTGCCCCCCTTCCTCCCTCTCTCTGTCTGTTTCTCTCTCTCTCTCTCTCTCTATTTGTGTTCATGTTTTCCTCTCTGAATCTATTTAGCCAACTGGCCCGCACTGAAAGGTAAGACAATTAGAGCCATTGTTTTTTTCCCTTAATTACTACACTTTCAATTAATTACAGCTCCACTTTCATTTGATTAAAGGATAGGTTCAGCATTTTTCAATCCAGGCCGTATTAAAATGTTGATAGCACAACCTCAAAGTTAGCTTCAGTGATGAGAAACTTCCCACTCTGTTTCGGTTTCTTGCCAGCTCTCAACACAGTCCAACATGGTACAGAATTTCAGCCTCAACAAATCGGGGAAATGGGAAACTCACAGCACAGTCAAACATGTCTGCAACCCAGAAATGGTTGCAAACTGTGCTTTGTATCAAGTTTTATTTAGCCTTTAGGATAAGACCTGGCGCATTTGCATCCACTCAGTTCTGCTGCTAAGTCGTCTCCTGCTGTGTTCACTGGAACTCGGCCCTCGTTATATCAGTCTTGCAAATTTCTGACCTGCAGCAGCATGGCGTTCGCGCTTTCAACTCAAAGTAAATGAGTGCTCACAAGAAGAAGAAACTCTTGGTTTTTCCTCCACGGGGAATACCACAGAAAAGAGCATCTATTTTTACAGAGCTGACACCATGAACTCCGCGTTCACATTTACAAGATTCAAGTTCTGAGGTCTGAGTTCCCATGAATGCAGCATTAGTCAACTTAGCGGCAGAATGTTGTTGATGTATACAGGGTGGTGCATTATGGTAACTGCTGTTAGAAAGTACTGTTTACAATGTGAGTCACCCCCAACCCCGTCACCCAGATGAAGGCACTAGCTGGAAACGTCTGGTGAACAATAAATGCAGGAGAAGAACTGAAGGACTTCCCCCCTGGTTTCTTTACTGATTCATGTTTATTGAAAAAATATTTTTTCAGCAATCTTCAGTTGCAGATAATGGGAGTTATCATAGCTGGATATCTTACTGTACATATATATCGCAGAATTGCCCGTGTCGTGATACCATCGTTATCGTGGATAAAATATCACATTAGTATCATTTCATATGTTGGACTGTGTTGCAGCAGAGTGCTAAGTTCCTCATAGCTAAAGCTAGTGCTGAGATTGTGCTATTTATATATAAATAATGGATATGAACATGTAAATACTTCTTGGGTAATACCAAACCTATTGTTCAAGAAGAATCCATTTGCCTCAAGCTTGTATCGGCACATTATTTATTGCAGTGACATTTGCAAGTAAATAGCAGTAGAAGTTTTGTAGACTGGAGCAAGTCAACAGGATGTGACGTTTCCACATGTGAGAACCAGCTTGCAGTGAGCAGCCTGTGACTGTGTTGTCTCTGCAGAGCGGACGGACGAAGGTGGTCGGTGGCCTCTGTCCCCTCCTCTGGCTACTGCACCAACCCACCCAGTTCATCAGTATCTGTAAGTAGTGTGTGTCTGTCCCGATGTTCATCTGCCTGCCAGCATCAGTGTCATTGAGGTCTCTCTCTCTCTCTCTCTCTCTCTCTCTCTCTCTCTCTCTCTCTCTCTCTCTCTCTCTCTCTTTCCTTCTCCTGTTCATCAACTATTCAACCTCTCTCTAAAACACTGTCAGGGGAGCATTTAGCTCCTTGTGCCACTAATACTCAGTGTATCAGTCAGGCAGATGTTCACTGGGCCGTGGTGTCTTGTAAACCTGCAGCAGAGGCAGACTGAACTGTAAATCCTGTTGGATTACACACACAGAGTAGCTTTTGTAAGGAAATAAATCCAGCCGTAAAAGGTTGATTTACAGAATATCAAGTTTTGAGTAAGTTCTTTTATATGAAAGGCCTGTGCACCGTCACTGTATTCTGGATGATTTGTGTGTTATGATGTATATTAAAGGAACAGTTAACTCAAAATACAGAAGAAGATATTTTCCCATTTACCCCTCGTGCAATCTGTCCATCCAGATAGTGTCTGAGTGATTTGGTGAGGTCTTGCCAAATCACTTTTTCTTTCTCTTTCTTTTTTTTTGTGGTAGAGGTGTGACTGCTTACAGAAGCTGAAAATTTTCCATGACTGACCTTGCATCGTCTGGAGAGCATGTGAATTTAAAAATCTAAAATACGGTTCAGAATTGTTTTCCTGACCACTGAGAGGAGCGACACTATGAAATTATTAATCCACTCTCGAAAGCAGAGTAGAGAACTTCACACCTTGACAAAAGTATGAATATCTCTGTTGATTATTATAAAATAGCTGACTGGAGATGGATATCATGAGAGAGAGAGGATTCATGATTCACTCATTTTGGAACACATCTGGTGATGATGCATCTTTCCGTCAGCAGCCATTCATCCTGTAAATAATCCCCCAAAACACACAGTTGTACTATGTTGCTGGTTTCATTAGGCATAGCACTTTATGGTAATTTTACATTAATGGTGTACATTTATACTGCTGCTATATCTACTTTCTTCAAGACCTCGTCCGGAGAAAGCCCCAGTAATTTGATTTATAGTTTGGGCCGTCTGTCTCAACTATGGGAAAGTACGGAAATGCGCAGTTTTTTTTTTCCCTGGATGACATCACACAAGTCTGGGACTGGATGGCATTGCACATTTCTTCGCTCAGCCTTTCCTTTTTGGAGGAAGTCAAACGACGGGAGCCGACAGAGCCAGCCAGCGACGCCCCTTAGCTGTGTGTTGATGGTTTCTGTGGCGATTATCTTGAGACTTTTGTCTTGAAACTGCAGTTGGGTCATAAAAAACAATAACCAGGTCTTCTGTCACGGCTGTAATTTTGCATGGCCAACCACATGGCTCGGAGACGGTGAGGTCAGCCCTCCCACACAATGCCTCTTTCAGGGCCGCTGTCAGTGAGATCTTTATGCTGCGCTCGCCTTGGCACTGATGCCTCTCTGGTTTCCTCCTCAGGGTATCTCTCTCCTCCTCTTTCTCTCACTCGTTTTCTCTCTCACTTCCTTGCTCTCTCTCTGCTCCCCCACCCTGTCTCTTCCATCTGTCTCTCAGTTTCTCTCTTTTCCCCCCCTGTTTTTTCCTCTTACTTATTCTCTCTCTCTTATGCTCCTCTCTTTCCTCCTGTCAAATGAGCCGCCCGGCTTCCCTTTGCCCTTCCTCCAGTGAAACACGAGATCCCAGCCAGGCGAGGATTCTCATAAATTCCGGCTGCGTGTCACACATTTTGGTTTGGAAAAAGAAAATGAATGCATACATGGCCAACAGCCGTGCTCCCTGCCTCAGGGCATGCTGCAAAGGGAGAGAAAGAGATCCTGTTTTAGGAGAACAGAACACTAAAGCTAACCGAATCCTTTTTTTAAGACTGAAAAGGGATTTATGGTGTTGTGCTTTGTTGTAGCCTGACTCGCTCAGCATGGGCTGATGTCCTTGTTAAGCGTGACATATAATTCAGATCTATGTCGGAACACGAAAGCCTTTAAGGTTTTGAGCGTTCAGCGGCTAATGAGTGAATGTGAAAGAGAGTGTGGTGTGATTGTTTTATCAGAGGAAGCCTTTTAACACAGGATGTTATGTATCTTCAGAGCTGCGTAGGCAAAACCTGAAGTAGAAAATCAGATTAAGAGAGAAAATGCAATTGATTTTTTTTGTTCAAATGTGCAAATAAAATAGAGAACAGAAGTAATAGATTATTGTAGTTCAGGTTATTCGGTGTTTGATTGTACTTATTGTATTGACCTGAGAGCATGACTCAAATATTGTTGTTGTTTCTCTCACACTCTGCCCTCTTTATTCATACATTTTCTCTTTATTCCCTGTCTCCTTTCCCCCCCCAGTCCTCTTCTTCCCAGGAGTTGTTGCACCAGTTGCCCTTCCAGCCCACACAAGATGACCTCCACTTCCTGTTCAAACATTTCCGGAGCACTGAGAGCGTGGCTGACGAGGAGGGGGCGCAGCCCTCGCCCCCTGTCAGGCTCCGCTCACGCAGCCTCAGGTATCTTGGTTTTTACACGTCATGCTGCAACTTCACAGTGCAGATGTGGCCATTATTTTCATTCATGCTGTGCTGCAAATTGGTGATCTGGTCATTGAAATAGAGGAGCTAGCTAACATGAAGCCTAGCACTGCTGTTACTAACTGAAAAGAAAATACAATTGAGCCATACTAAGTTAGTCAGATTGGCCAGGTAGCTAACATGTGCTCCTTTGTTCTTTGGCTCCGCCCACTGCCGTTCAACTCAATATGATTTTTTTCTGCCATGTTTCTGCTGTGACACTGCTGTTGTTGCAGTGTTGTTCCACAGTGCATGGAAAGTCCTGTTGTACTAATGGAGGATAGATGCAGGGCGGTGGGATTTGTACAAAGGCTTCCACTGTACACCCCCTGCTGGAGCTTTATCATGCAAGGGAGGGGATAATGTACAGCAGGCGATAATGACTGGTTCCCTGTGCTTTTTATCGCTCCTATTACACAGGTATTTACCCAAGACATCAATCATTTGACACAAAATATTAGTTTAAAATTGTATTGTTCCAAGTTAAGTTCCCAAACAAAATCCCCTGCAATCAAACATTTGTAATTAGCATCATGGGCTACACTGCAGCAGGCCTGTAACCATAGAAACATCTGTAGCTAGTATCATGTGCTACACTGTCGAAGTTAGTCTCTGGAATGTAAACAAACCCAATAAGATTGACATCCGGCCTGTAAACAATAATCAAAAATTTCATGATCTCTGAATAAATTAATAGTAATAATGGAAAAAAATCCTTTGTGTTTCTAACTTCAGTTTGCTGAGTGACTGTAGGAGCGAAAGAGTAGGGTCTTTTTGGCACAAGTTGTTAGAGATCAACAAAATCTACCAGACTTCTTGACTGCCTAGTGATAAGTTTAAATGCAAAACAGCAGTCTGTTATACAGAAATAACAGACTTCAGAATGCCTCAATGGCCAAAAATTGACTTTTCCAAATAAAGTGTGATAATGTTACATAAGTATAAAGTATGAAACACTGTTCCTAAGCAAGCTCAGCATAGACAAAAGTGCGGCTGGTGGGAGGATTTGAATGTGGTGGGATGGAAGTGCATGTGGGCCTGGAAAAAAAAATGACTGCCTACTGTTGATCCCCTGGATTAGGTCCTGGCGTTTCCTCATAATTTAGCATCTCTGCACTCATAAAACCTTAACAAACATCTTAGCACTCCTAATGGTTTTAGCAGCGGTGAGTTTGAGGCTGCTGGGGACGTTTACGATGGGCTGTGGAGGGTGGTGGCGTGGTCTTGATGTGGTGGGTTTTTCTGTGACGTGTCCCTGCTTGTGTTGAAGCAAGAGGAATGGACAGCCACATACACAAAGCAAACAAACATGCACACACACACAAACTGGACCAGGTTGGTAGATAAAGTTCTAGATAAATTCACATACAGTTCATGCAAAAGTAGTTTTGTTCTAGATAAGAGGGAAAGCACCAATGCTCAAATATAAGATGCTACAATAAGGTATTAAATAAATAAAAAACAGTAGAGCGTGTATGTCAGAAGCTTGCTGTGATTTGCGTGTGTGCAGCCTGTTAGGCATAGTCCACTCTATAGTTTATGTCTAAAGAAAGATTTATGTGTATACTCGTGGCATATACTCCAAACTACATACCACAGTTATTTTTGCATCTGTGCATGTTTCGAAACGGAAAATCAGGTTTTCACAATCCCAGCAGCCAACCTAATTCCAACATACCCGGGGTGAAAACTGTTTAAGATTATGTCGCTTATGAAATTTATGTAACCTTGTTTTGCAATGCAGTTAAAGACCAGCTTCGAATTACTGCACACATTGGCACCCACAGTTGCCTTGAAATTGTCCATGAACAACTGTCGATGTGTCTCTGAAATAGTACCAGAGGGTGTGTGCTGCATTTTGTATTACCCTTAAATAGTTTGCAACCGTTTAACCGTTAATGTCGCTCTTACCAGGCTGAATGTGCAACTGTTGAGATAGCTGAGTGCACGTAACATTTTAGTATTGTTATTTGTAGTGTGTGATATATGGGGCTACCCTGGCATCAGTATTTTTAACATTGTTGATGACAGTACATTGATTTGTATTGGGTATGTGCAGTTCAAACGGGGAACCCTGGTAACTGAACCCCCATGCACACAGCAGATGCAGTCATAGATACTGTGCATGAGATATGGATCTGAATGATAAGTATCAGCTTCAAACATCCTGTGTTTATGACCCGGGAGGTAATAAATACTGGCAATAAAGCATAGACAGTTTCCTCATAAGAAATTCACAACTTTTACTTTGCTTTAAAAAGATGGTTATGATTGATGTTGCCAGAGTGGCTTATTTTTTCTGTATTTTTCCAATAATGTATTGATTTTCAAAAACAACAACAGGAGTTAACATTAAACGTAACTCTGGCCTCTCACACCCCTTCATTGCTTTGGTAGTTTTTGTTTTGCATTCCTTTTGTCTGTTTCAAATTTTGGGTCTCCATCTGTGCAACCCAAATAAGATATTTCCTGTCACTTTGTATCTCGTTATCTATTTTAACATGTCCTCTGTTTTGCCTGTTTCTCATCCAGCCCTGGGCGGACCTGTGGAACATTTGACAATGAGATTGTCATGATGAATCACGTTTACAAAGAACGCTTCCCCAAGGTATACTGAATGCTTCTTGAGCCTCTGTTTTTGTTTCTCCAAACTCTCTTCCTGTCTCTGCATCTGTTTCTCTCTTTTCTTTCACTTTTATACTTTGAGCACCAAAACTGTACAGCGAGAATATAGTCATGGGATCAAAGCGTCTGTTAAATCTCAATATTAATTTGCCGTGACTCATTCAACCATCAAACAATATTTGAAAAAATGACTAAAGCTCAGTGAACATGCTGGTATGCATTTTCAATAT
This sequence comes from Holocentrus rufus, assembly GCA_900302615.1. Classification (NCBI taxonomy): domain Eukaryota; kingdom Metazoa; phylum Chordata; class Actinopteri; order Holocentriformes; family Holocentridae; genus Holocentrus; species Holocentrus rufus. The sequence goes on from OMLF01044787.1 coordinate 32,553, forward strand.
TCATATTATCTCACTGTGTTTGCACAGTTTAAATGAGGTTTCCTTTTTGCACTCCTCTCACGCAACAGTTTGGATAATACTGCTTTCACACTTTGACCATTTTAATTCAAGTCCTACTGTCCTTCTCGTTTCTCAGGCAACAGCTCAGATGGAGGGTCGTCTGCTGGACATCATAGCAGAGTCTTCTCCAGGCACTGCCCTGCCGCTGGCCGATGGCGTGCTGGGCTTCATTCAGCACCAGTTGGTTGAGCTTGCTAGAGACTGCCTGGACAAGTCCCAGAAAGCCCTGGTCACCTCCAGGTACTTCATGGAGCTGCAGGAGAAGCTGGAGAAGCTGCTGCATGAGGTGGGTGTTTCTTATCTTTTGGATTCGGAGAACTGCTTGCTTCACTTTGTTCGCTTGTTTATTCATAATGAAAAGCTCAAAACAAAGAGAAAACCTTGGACAAGCATGGATCTAATTGGCTGCTTAAAAAGAGAAAAAAAGATTGTATTATGCTGTAACACCAGTTTTAAATTTTACTAATTCTTATTCATTTAGTTTTCTTTGCCTTTTATTTTGTCACTTGTTGATGACTCATTATTATGATGACTTAAAATGGATGTAAAATGTAACAGAAAAGCTTTATTGTGCCAATAAGTGATACATTGTATCTTTGCATCCTGTAATAACAAATCTAAAAAGAGAACAGTTTAAGGGACAGGGACACTTTTGTGAATATTTGTGAGTTTAGTCATTGATCATGTTGCAAGAAGCTGCTGATCATCTTCTGGATACACGATGTGGAGGTAAATTAGTGCTTAGAACAAAACTACAGTTGCAACTTGGACTGACCCAGTTTTTGAGACTTTGCTTCATTTTATTAGGTTATCCCACTTGCATTGACAGCTAGCCCACCCTTTTCTAGTTTTGCCTCTTGCTTGCCGAAACTTCTGATGGGTTTTATCTCTTATTCATGCACCAATCCATTTTTAATACCAGTTGTGGATATATACACAGTTTTTGGAAGGGTGCGATGCAAGGGTATTACTTTTGTTGTAAATAATCCCTTAACAACTTCATAATCCCACTGTCACTCAAAATAGATGTGCATTTTGCTTCAGATTTAACAAAGAATGCAGCCATGTAAAGAAACCATTTTCAACACATTCGTATGAATACACACTCAACTCATTAGAGACTGACAAAAAGGCTTTAATTAAATGAAATATACACTAATACGCTTGAAAAGAACCAGAAAGCCTGCCACAAATGGTTACAACACCTATTCCAGTGAAATATTTTTTTTATCATCTTGGGGAATAAATACATTTAAAGCCCCAAGTTTAAGATGATTTTCACAAACCTTCAAGCAGCTTCAAAAGCCAACTGTGGGATCACAAGCCCTTTTGCCTTTAAATTTCCTTTGATCAATACATGTTCAGTACTCATTTTCCTGTGGAGTTGCAAACTAGTACAAAGAATATCCTCAACTATTTTTAAAAACTTTTCAGAAGTTGTTCAGCTGAAATTTTATAGACTGCAAAATAATGAGAATTAATATTAAACTGACATTATTGCCTGACGTAAACCGAGATGACATCCCCTGGTCTGTCAGTTTATACAGTGCAACACCTCACGTATCTTGTGTGCTGTTACTGTGCAAAATGTCAATAATGTGAATGTAATTTCTGAACCTCTTATTAGCCAGGGTTCATAGATGTCTTGCATCAGGACAGAAAAAAAATAATTGCTTATTCCACTCAGACATTGTGAATGGATTGCTGATTGTGGGGAGCTCTGATTGCCTTTTTGGACATTGCATGCTATTATTGTGTTGAGAACATTGGATTGGAATTGCCTGTTTGATTGGTTCTCACGGCATTCTGATTCCAGCTCATTAGCCAGGAGGCAGTGTTGTCATTTTATATTACTACTTAGATCTGGGCAGTGGTCAAATGTTTGATTATATAATGATTTATTATGTAACTTTCCACAGGAACAATTCCAGTCCAACAAAATGTTCTCTGTAAAATAGATTACCATTTTTGCTGCAGACTCTGTCTCTGAATGACTTTTTCTTTCAGAGTCAGTAGGATCATTTGGCCTCTGGAAAGAGGACTAATCTTAGAATACAGGGTCTGTAGGAACATTGAGTTCAGTTATAGTGGTGCCACAGTTGGCTCTTGTTCCATGACCCAGGATTTGTTGCCCTCTGTTCTTCCAGGTCACGTCATCTCACTCTCCCAGTATCTTACTCTTTCTTGCTCAACTTGCTCAGCAGCAGGGATAGACATTATCTCTGCATCCCTATTGACCTCAGCAACAAAACAAACAATGCAAAACAAACTATTTACACATATAAAAGAAAGCAAATGCATAGGCCGAAGGTTGCACACATTCAAACAAAATCCTTTAGAATCAGTTTTGTTAATAAGTTGAATATGAAGAAAATGTAGTCATGGCTTGTTTTCTTGTTGTAAATGTTTTGCCTCTAGGTTGTTGATTTATTGTTCAGCACAGTGATGCAGTGAGCATTTGCAAAAGATTTTTGCAGGCTCCCCGGTTTTATAGAATGATCATTCAGTAGCTGCCATAGAGTGATAATGTGATAATGTAATGGTTTGATAATGTTGTCTTAGAAACCAGCATTGATGTGGTGCATGAGAAATTAAACACCTTTATCAACATTGGCATGGCTTCAATAGAATTTTGATAATGTTTTCTTAATAATGAACACTGTTCATGTGTGGACAGAACTCAGGAAAAATGTTCCTCACAGCAGCCTCTGGAACATTCACCCTAATGATGCCGTTGCCATGGCAGCACATAAGCTCTCTGGGTCTCATGCACCAGATCAACACTGATTTCCATGACAACATCATCAAACATTCTAATGCAGCCTGAGTAGTGTACCAGCCATGGAACTGGAATTTGGATTCATTTCATTTCTATGGCACCAGCCAAATAACCATTTAAAAAAAAGTGCAGATTTTAATAGGAATGATTGTTCTATCAATTCAAATTCCAAGGTAATTTAATACGAAAGGAAATACCAAAGGAAATTACATTGATTCACTAGGAAGTGCCCTTTTATCCAGTCAACTTCTCTGATACGTGCCAAGTTCGTTTCTTTTTGTTTCTTTCTCTTTCTTTCTCTTTCTAATTGGTTATCTTATCTTTGGCTATTTTATCTTTGCCTATCTTATCTTTCAAACTTCGGCTGACTAACTCAAACTCTTAGTTGACCCCGATCTTTTACTACCTAGAAAGCACACACTCTGATAAGCCTGCTGTTTGGTTATGGCAAAGCAATGTTTGGCTCCAACATGGAGACGACAAGGATTAATAAAAAGTATATTTGTAAGTGTTTTCTATTATTTATAGATGTGGCCACGCAGAGTGCAGAAATGAGCGACTGCTTATGTTGAGAAGTCGTGGTGTTGTTTTAACACCTCCACTTTGGAATACACCCAAAACAGAGTGCAGTCAGCCGCTCTGGATGAACTATGCTGCCAGTGGATTGTATCAATGGGATTAAGTCGAATTAACGGTCCATCATCCTTTTGTCCTTTTCTGATCAGGCGTATGAGCGTTCAGAGAGCGAGGAGGTCACTATCATCATCAAACTGGTGAGGAAGATCCTCATCATCATCTCCAGGCCTGCCCGTCTCCTGGAGTGTCTGGTAAGACTCATGACCATGGCATGACAGTAATAATGGGTCTTGGCAGTGGCAGGATGTTAACATGCCACTCACCAGCTAAGAGCTGCTTATTTTGCCTGGAACGTAAGCTCTGTCACTTCAAACACAGCCGTCACTGGTGACCAAAACACATTAATGACATGTTGTAGTAATGATACTGTTGGCTGATGTCATTATTCTGCTGAACCTGTTGCACAAGGTAATGTTATACACCGATCATCCCTCAGTCATGGCAAGATACATATAGGTGCTTCAAAATCACAACTTTTGAAATTTTTATGAGTCCCACTATTTTTTGGAACCCGGTGAGGAACACGCTGGACTCTGTTTTTCAAGCTTCCTTTTTCCATCTATTTCTGTTACAAGAACTGTACATGTTCATAGTCTCTGCTGCAGCTACAGTAACATAATACTGTGCGGTCTACCAAAACCTGCCACTGAAACAATCCTACCGAAAAAGCTCCTCCAGACACTGTAATATGTGTTTCCCAGTTCCTCTTACCGTCTATTTTGGAGAGCTGTTTAGTGGCTTTGCGTGTGTATTTCTCTTTTCACGCTAACATGCACCATCCTAGTATTTTTATAGTCAGTGTATGTTTTCAAATACCACAAATGAAACCGAACCCGACTGCAGAACATGCAAAAAACAATTCATGGACCACATCATTTGTTCCTCTCCTCCAGGAGTTTGATCCTGAGGAGTTTTACCACCGTTTGGAGGCAGCGGAGGGTCAAGCCAAGGTGGGCCAGGGCATCAAGACCGATTTGCCCAGATACATCATCAGCCAGCTCGGGCTCACCAGAGACCCCCTGGAAGGTGCAGAACGCATTTATTTCTCCTGTTCATTTATGTATTTGTCTTTTTATTTAGACGTTTTATAGAGATTTCATAGAGGTGAGTTCTCAGCAGCTGTGGTCCTTTCAGCGAATGCTTTTCTGTCCTTGTCTTGACCTGTATTGCATCCCTCTGCTTCCCAGTCAAAACACGTTCATGGAGGAGATAAGGGGATTCACACATTTGAGGTTGAGAGCAGTGTGGAATGAGGACATGCAGTTCCTCTCCTTTGGCTCTTCTTCATTATGCTCAGGATTAGAATTTCCCTCAGATTTTCTGTAGACTTAGTTCCTGCTTTGCTTGTCTTCACACTTCCTTCTTCCTTGATATATGTGGGCTTTGTCTTTGGCATACTATATAACCACATTAAAAACTCCCTCTAGAGGACGGTACATCACACTGCTTCCCAGAGCCTCGTTCATCTGAATCTGGAAAGTCTGAACACTTGAACAACAAGATTGCTCTTGGCGCAGTGACAGCCATCTGATTCTGATTTATTAGGCGTCATCAGTCAGACGTCTTCATTAGTCAGTTGTTCACAGTTGGATCAAGTGTCCTCATTGAAGTTGAATGGAGTTAGACCTGATGTTTCTGCTCCTGTAACAGAGATGGTCCATCTGGAGCAGACGAGCCCGGGGCACGGGGCAGCGAGCAGAGAGCCTGACGACACTGGAGAGGTAAGAGCTGCGTGGTAATTGTAGTAATTTGGACTGTAGCTCTGAGTGCAAGGGGATGATTGGTGGTTGGGTTACACAATGTCGAAGGCAGTAAATTATAATTAAGAAACACAAAGGGTCATGAGCTGAACAGCTTTTCCCACATCATAAATGAAGGGAGTTGCTTCACTTGTTTAACAATTACTAGCAGAAACCATTCCTTCCCATTGTCACAGTGAAATCATGAATCGCATGAAATATGAAGTCCAGAGTCAATGCAGCAGCTGAGTTCCTGTTTTCCTTTGTATTTCCTTTTTTTTTTAATTGGCTGTGTGTTATTCAGAGCCGAGCGGCCTGCACCCCTCCTCGCAGGAAACCACTGGAGAGTGACTTTGAGACCATCAAGCTCATTAGTAATGGCGCCTATGGGTGAGTAAGACTGACTTCTTTGTTTGCGTTTGACTGACTCAGTCTCTTTGTGGGCACCGCAGAGAGCCAAATAAAAGCAGAATAGAAACTGAGATGAGGATGTGTTGGAGAGCCGTTGTGTTTACATTTAGAATTAGGGGAGCTTCGTTTTATTAGATAATGATCCTCATCCCTCCTCACTCCTGTTTTTCCATTCCCCCTGCAAATCCTCTCAATTTGTCTCCCTCCCTCCCTGTTATTCCCTCAAACTCTAATAACCTGTTCTTTCCCCTTCTGTCCTCTAACTTTCCTTCTTTGTCTCCACTCTTGTTCCTCGCCCTCTATCTCCCACCCCCTCCCAGGGCTGTATTCCTGGTGCGCCACAAGGACACCCGTCAGCGTTTTGCCATGAAGAAGATCAACCGGCAGAACCTGATGCTGAGGAACCAGATCCAGCAAGTGTTTGTGGAGCGAGACATCCTTACCTTTGCTGAGAATCCCTTCGTGGTCTCCATGTTCTGCTCCTTTGAGACAAGGAGGCACCTGTGCATGGTCATGGAATATGTGGAAGGTGCGGTTTTGGATGGAGTCATGCATGCATACATATTACATATGCTTATTTGTCATGAATATTTTTCTTCCATATGACCTATTCACTCCACTGTCCATTTAGGTGGGGATTGTGCCAACCTGTTGAAGAACATCGGTCCTCTACCTGTGGACATGACCCGGATGTACTTTGCTGAGACCGTCCTGGCTTTAGAGTACCTTCACAACTATGGCATCGTCCACAGAGACCTCAAACCCGACAAGTTAGTCCTTAACCAGTTTTGCACAAACTGTCAAATTGCAGGGGTTCATCATGAAGGGAATGTTTGCACACGTTTCGCATGCATGTTTTTCATTTTTCTGTTTCTGGTTTTAGGCAGCACGTAATTATAGTAAAGCATTTTCAACATTTTTAGAATAGGCTGATCTCAAAGAACTGGCTTACTTGCTCAAGTTGGAAAATTATTTTCTGAAACTTCCACCCTCAGCTTTCTTTGATATCTTTTGCTCAGTTGGTGTTTTGGAGTTGGGTTTGATCTAACAGGAAACTTTTTTTGTGTGTTTCCTTCTTTTGTAGTTTGTTAATCACTTCCCTGGGCCACATTAAACTGACAGACTTTGGCTTGTCGAAGATTGGTCTAATGAACATGACCACCAACTTGTATGAAGGACACATTGAGAAAGATACCAGAGAGTTTATTGATAAACAGGTCAGTCTCTTCTCTTTTCTCTTTTTTTATAGTTATTCCGGTTGTGTCCCTCTTTTGTTTACTTTCCTCCGTCTTTCTCTCTCACTTTCCACCTATTTCTCCCTTTATTATATCAATTCCCTTTATTAGATTATGTTCATGAAGAACATAAACCAGAACCCATTCAATGATCTGTCTGTGTTCATGAACTTAACTTATGTGCATTTCCTCTCCTCTTCTCCTCCTCTTTTTTTTCCCTCCTTCCAGGTGTGTGGCACTCCAGAGTACATCGCCCCAGAGGTGATCCTGAGGCAGGGCTATGGGAAGCCTGTGGACTGGTGGGCCATGGGCATCATCCTTTACGAGTTCCTGGTGGGCTGTGTGCCTTTCTTTGGAGACACGCCAGAGCAGCTCTTTGGTCAGGTGGTCAATGGTGAGGGAGCCTTGAATGCATTATTGTTCTGTCATTGCGTGCAACTTGTGAAAGAAATGTGACAGATTGTACTTTGGCCACAGTGTACAGTTTTTGCACTTTAGCAGCTCCAAATGGCTGTTTGAGGACTTTGATACCCAGAATTAATACAATATGATGACATTAAACTGCACGTAACATGCTGTTGTCTCTTTCCATTGTTGAAACTCTAAAAGAGGGAACATTTCCCTTTGAAGATGCCAAACTGAGTTTTCCAATTTTTGCAGATTTAATTCCGTGTCTTGATTCTGAGATAACCATTTTCTTAATTTTTACCTTTTTGTCTGAGGACTCTTGTTTTGCAATCCCTCAGGCTATACAGATAAACTTGAATTCTTTGATTGAATCACGGGTAACACTGGCTTCTTTGCTTAGATGAGATCATCTGGCCTGAGGGGGAGGATGCCCTGCCAGCTGATGCCCAGGACCTGATTACCAGGCTGCTGAGACAGAGCCCTCTGGAGCGCCTGGGAACGGGTTGGTGACAGCTTTACTAAGAATGGAAACATTGGATAGATAATGACAAACCAGTTGGACAGATAGACCACTGGGACAAAGCCCTCTGGAGTGTTTTAGCTCTGGGGGGGTTCCAGATATATAGTATGTGGTCTTAATTCTGAAGCGAAGTGATCTTGCATTGATGAAGTACCATCAATAGTGGATTTTTGCTTGCCTGCACCTGTTGGGTGATTTTCAGCTTCCTCCTTTCATTTCTTGCACCGAGGGAGTGCAGGAGAACAGTGTGTCAATAGAAATGAGGTGGCACTGTACAGTTTTGGTATCAGAAAGGAAGCCTGTGCCTCTGCCTACTCAAACCCCGTCTTAATGTGAATACTGGTGCTCTTTGTTATTTTCCAGGCTTTACTTGGCAAAGGGCCACATGCATATCGACCTTTCCAAAATCACTTAAATCCCTTTTATGTTTGTTATGCTTTATGTTATGTTTGCTTATTTCACTTTGATGTAAAGTCTTCCATCAGTAGCTTGTTTAAATGCACATCAAACATGATTAAGGCAATAAGGCGATTAGGGCAGAGGCCATGTAAACACCACAGCCTACTCTGATTATATTAACACGATTATGCTCTTAGTTGAAGTAAGCATAATTGCAAGAATAAACGTAGAGCCTTCACATTATTTATTCACATTAATAGACACCATTTAGGACAGTTGTAGGGAACCATTGGACCCAGTAGTTCACATAACACAAAAATCACCGGACTCCATCAGGACCAGCCGTTCTCACCAATCCTCACTCCATATCCTCATCCAAAAACATGAATTCAACTAAACAAGGCCATTATGGCATGGGTATAATGGAGCGCTCCATTTTAAAGGGAATGGAGCACTCTGCTTTTAAAGGGAATGAGAGGAGCTGATTTGATTGGTCATGGCTGGTGCCAGCCCTTACCACAGCTACTGATAATTTAATCCTCCTAATCCAATCCCCTTTTTCAGCTCCCTTCACACTTCTACACCAGCACCTCTGGTCACGAAATTACCAAAAATCTGTCGGTCACGGCTAAGTGTGCTAGTACCGTGCACTTGTGCTGCTTGGTTTATGGAAATAGGACCTATAGACAGACAGACAGACTAGGACCTGACTGCTGAGGCCCACAGAAACCTTTGATGCTGTTATGTCGAGGCCATTTTGTCTTTTTACTTAATGGACTCATGACAGAGCGCCCAAGGTGAACAGATATGAGAAGCAAACTTACTCTTGTCTTGTTTCTTGTCCAGGGGGAACCACGGAGGTAAAGATGCACATGTTCTTCCTGGGTCTGGACTGGAACGGCCTCCTGAGGCAGAAAGCTGAATTCATCCCTCAACTAGAGACTGAAGACGACACCAGCTACTTCGACAGTATGTGGCAGGCTAACCTGGATTTATGCTTACATACACATACATAGCAATATGGATGTGTATCTGCACATAGTGTATACACAAATAGACAGGAACCAGACAGGAGGACACTTATGACTTTGAAAATAGGCTGTAAGAACCAACTATTTGCAATTTAGCAGTTAAATTTATAAATCAGTAGGTGTGACAGCTGTTGTTAACCAGGGAGCAAGTTAATTATCTCTCCAGCTTTCTCTTATTGTTTACTATTATTTATATAGTGACAGTTCCAATTATCTAAAAACTGATGGCACCAGTCTTTCCTTACTTGATGCATGGTGTTTGTCTGTGTTTCCTCCAGCCCGGTCAGAGCGGTACTGTCACCTGGGCTCAGATGAAGATGATGAAACCAACGACGATGAATCATCCCTGGAGCTCCGACAGTTCTCCTCTGTGGCTCATCGCTTCAGCAAGGTGCGATCTTTATCTGTCTCTGCTTTTTTGGTCTTCACCTCTAATGCCGTGCATCACTGGTGTTTGAAATGATCTGGATTTGACATGATTGACAGGAGTATTGCATTTGAAGAATATTGTAAAGTCACTGATAAAATAAGATACGACTTAAACACACAAAGTGCTCTAATAATCATGTGTATGACAAAAGAATCAAATATCGCCCATTAACACGCCCCCTCTCTTCTCCCCCGACCTGCAGGTGTACAGCAGCACAGAGCACCTGTCCACCTCCACGCCGTCCAACCAGAGCCTGTCGTCATCCGAGCGGAGCCACAGTGAGGAGAAGGAGGAGCGGTGGGAGGGCAGAGGAGTCCTTTCCCCGGGAGACGGGCTCAAACACTTGGCTGGTGGAGACAGGAGAGCAGATGGACACAGGGGGAGGTGAGAGTATGGAGCCATTAAGAGTGTCGGCCGTGATATCGTTTTTGTCGGGGGGAAAAATGATTACAGCCCTCCCTCTTCCTCTGTGAACTGGAGATTTAATGGAGAATATGAGATGGCAGTTCATTAGTGCAGTATCCTCCTGTTTGAATATGAGGAGTTTTACACCAAAATGAGCCCCTCTTTGTATGAAAAATGTGACGCCTGCTCATAAAATATATGTTGGAATATTACTAAAGTAAAGAATGAATGAATGAGAAGACATTCCTCACAAAATAGTAACATTTTAGCAGACATAATGATGTGTAGTTTTGAAATAATGAGACATGAACACAAGGTGGTGGTGTTGTGTTTCATATTATCCAGAATACCATTGTTTACTCTTTGCACAAATCATGCACATACAGCAAGGTAATATTCTTCATAGTAACCTAAATATTATAATTGGAAAAATAAAATGCATTTAAACTTTAGTGCACGAATAAAAAATGACAGATTGTGTAGGTGAGATTAAACAAAAATGAAAAGAGCAAGACATCTTATACACTGTATCATTACTTAACTCACATCTGTCTCATCACATATTCACTTTATTCAAATGACGTTTTCATCATCAGACATTCATCAGGTAAGCCTAAAAAGAAAGATGGATGAGTGTGAGACAGGGAGAAATCACTGCTGCATCATCTGTTTCTTAGCAGATGATGTATTATTAATAGGATTGGCATCTCCCAACCATCTGTTGCTCTTCTGCCTTGTATGTGATATACAAATGTGGACTCAAAGCCAGTAGAGCCAAAACCCAAAACATACAAGTTTGAATTTGGTGCTTTTGGTCCTCTTCACCTATAGTCTGATATTTCCAGAAGAAAAATCTTGCTGCCTGCCCGTAGCTCAACGTGATTTCAAAAGGAATTCTGTCTTATCCCCAAGTATTACTCAAATTCTATAATTACTGTTTTCTCCTTCCAGTCTGCGTCCTCGTGCTTCTTCCAGCTCCTCCCAGTCAGAGCGCAGCGCCAGTCCTCTGGTGATGAACAGCACCCAGAGTCTCGACACCATGCCCCGCTTCGCCATCTCTGCAGAGGAAGAGGGTAAGATTGACAAAACTCAAAACTCCACACATCCTGTTTCTCTGTTACTCTATTTATTTTACAAATGTCAACACACACACACACACACACACATACACCAGTGCCCATGCTCTGTCCCTCTGAACCTAGATGGGATGGTGTCCAACCTGCGGCGCATCCGTCTCCGGAGCAACAGCACAGGCACCAGGCCGTCCTATCGGAGAGGGGCGTCCCGACGTATCGCCCACCAGCTGGAGACCCCGGAGAAACCCAGACCCCCTACTGGCTGTAAAGTCCCCAAGTCCGCCTCCGTCTCCGGCCTGTCCCTCATCATTACCCCAGGTAGAGAAGAAAATAATCTCTGCAAAATAATAAAACAACTGCATAATGGGCAATGGATGGAGACAGAGAGATGTTTAGGGAATTAAAATAGATAGGACTCAGTTTATCCTCTTTTAGTGTGAGTGTGAGTCACTCTGTTGGTCCTGAACAGCATTTGCTTGTTTTTAGTGCTGTGCAAGTTACATGAAGTCTGTGGAGATGCAGTTTAGGCCCATGAGACAGGATGCCTTGATTTTTTTTTTTTTGACTATTTGCTGGAACATATTGATGTGTTTACAGTGCCCTCTAGAGCCTGATGTAGTCTCATTTGTAAGTCTGGTTGGTGGTCTGATTTTCCACATTTGGTTACCGGTCTGCTTCTTTCATTGTCATTGAACATAGACCAACATCCATTTTTAAGATCATTTTTGTTTCAGTTTGCTTTATAATAGAGGTTGACAGTCTGAAGCGCAGGTCTTACAACAAGCGACCCGCCACACACTCAGACATCCTCTCTGATCTCCCTCTTTTCCTTCGTCCAGACGACTCAGCAGGTCCTCCAACAAGCCCCAAGTCGTCCTTGTCCCTGTCCTCCAACCCCTCATCCAGAGACTCGTCCCCCAGCCGGGACCTCTCCCTCAGCATCAGCTGCCTCAGGCCCCCTGTGGTCATCCACAGCTCTGGGAAGAGGTTCGGCTTCGCTCTGCGAGCCATCAGAGTCTATATGGGAGACAGTGACGTCTACACGGTTCACCACATGGTCTGGGTATGTGTTCATATAATTATTAGAAATCATCATAACAATGGGTCAGATGCTTGCTTGTCCAATAATAATTTTAATTTGTGTGTCTGCGTGTGCGTGTCCCCACAGTGTGTTGAGGATGGTAGTCCCGCACATGAGGCAGGGCTGAGGGCTGGTGACCTCATCACTCATGTCAACGGGGAGTCTGTCCAGGGACTCGTCCACACCGAGGTGGTGGAGCTCCTTCTGAAGGTAAAAGGCCTCAAGATGTGTTTAAGAACCCCGGGTTGTCCCCTTCTGGTCTGTCAGTAGTTAATTAAAAGATCATTGCCAGTGTCTAACCATATTTTATGTTTGGTTTTCTCATAATTTGAGTGCAAACCAGTGCTTGTTATGGTCTTGGTAAATGCATGTGCCACATGCCTCCACCAGACTGAAAGCAGCACACTGTTATTTTACTTGTTATACATACACTATACTTGATGAGTGCTAGTGCACACATTATCCATGATATTACCTTTAGTCTTGAAAAAAAAAAGTTGTTCCACCTGAATGTGCTGCTGACTCTTCAAATACACATACAGCACTTTCCTTCACTAATAGCATTTCATTAAGTTTTTTTCAGTGATACTCCAAGAATAACATCAAAATAACCAAAACAACACAGCAGAGCATTTCATCATGTATCTCTGCTGCTGTCAAAATGCCTTGTAGTAGAAAAGAAATTCCCTCTATATAAATTTTCTTTTTTGTGTTTTCAACAGAGTGGCAACAGGGTGACCCTGCAGACTACTGCACTGGAAAACACCTCGATCAAGGTGGGCCCCGCCAGAAAGACCAGCTACAAGGCCAAGATGGCCCGGCGCAGCAAGAAGAGCAAGAAGAAGGACGGACAGGACAGGTAAGACAAGACAAAGGATTAGGTCTTGTCCACATTGGTCCTGTTTGACATTTAGAATTTCTATTTTATCATGTTATTTAAGTGAGCCATCATTTTTCCCTCAGCTGCCACAGTCTACATTTACATGGGTTCCTAAGGGAAGCAGTCATTAAACAACTAGCAGCTGCTTGCAGTGTCTTTCTGAAAAGTTAAACTTTCAGAAAAAATAGCCAGACGCCTGTTCTATCATCTGAGCAGTCACGATGAGATGATCAGATATAGAACTCCACTGCAGTTGTAGTGTGTCCATATCATCACTGATTGTTTTCTTTTATATCAGCCCAAAAAACTCTCTTTGCGGAAACTTTTATGACTCACAAAACGATGGCGGCAGCAGAGGAAAAAAATGAATCAAATGGTCCCATAGAGACTCATTAGTAAAAAGTGAAGAATGCTCTGATGGTTAAATAAAAAATCCCAGTAATGTAAACAAAAATGGCATGGATCTAAATATGTGGAAGTCTTCTCCCTTTTCTTTGGGCTTTGCTTTATGAAGTCTGGCCAAGTAGCCGTAGTAAAGTTAAAGCAAAAACCAAGAGTTTGGGCAGGTCAAACATCACCCTGACACCTGTTTCCTCCTGTGCAGCAGGCGGCGCAGCATCTTGAAGAAGCTGTCGAAGCACACGCCTCCGCCCCCCATGCAGAGCAGCCGCAGCTTCTCCTCGGGCTTCCACCAGTCGTCCAGCGACAGCCTCTCTGGCTCACCCACGCAGAGTCTCTCTCCTGGGCCTTCCACACCCTGCCGCTCCCCTGCCCCCGACCACTCTGGAGGTGAGTGAACATGATGTGCTGGGTGTTCACTTTAGGAGGAGGAGCTTAATTTAAAGGGATATTTTACCCATAATACAAAAAAAGATATTTTCCCGTTTAATGCAGTGACTTGGTGAGGTTTCCCTGTTTGTTGTTTCCTGCATCCCAATGCAATGATGCTGGATGGGTACACATTTGTAGAGCTCAAACCGTTAAAAATATACATGCAGAAAAACTCGACAGCAACGGCTCTTTTCAAAATCAGTGGAAGGGACACCTGACATAATCCACAGTGCTTGGAAGAAAGAGTATCGTTGGGAACTATTTCCTGCCGCAGGACCCCAGCGAACTGCATCCATCTGCATGTATCTCTAGATGCCTGTGAGTTTGTATGCACTTTTTGGGGCAGATAGATACAGATTACCAGCGTTCTTCAGCAGGAAATAGTTCCCAGTGAAATTCTTCTTCCTGAGGGCTGTGGATTATGGTGGGTATCCATGTCGTCATTTTTGGAAAAGCTGTTGTTGTTTTTGTTGTTTTGCTGTTGCTGTTTTTCCCTTTTTTAGCATTGCAGACATGACTAACTTGCATTTGAGTTGATCTACCAATATGTTGCAACTTAATAGGCATTTTATGTTATTATCCAACAATGTTCACATCACCCCTATGAGGCCAAGAAATGCTTTTCGTGTGAGATATTGCATTCTACATTACATTAAATGAGCAAAAACTGAGTTTCACTGGGTAATAATAAGTAAATCTGAATTGTAGTTCGACCTGCTACATCCTGTGTTTTGTACCTTTCTCTTTCGGTCAGATTCGAGCTCCTCTCCCTGCTCCAGCTCCCCCAACTCCCCCGTGCCGCAGGCCCGTCCCAGCTCCCTCCATGTCTTGGGTCGCTACACCAAGGCCGGGCGCTGCAAGTCCACCAGCAGCATCCCCCCTTCCCCGCTGGCCTGCATCCCGCCTCCCCAGCCTCTCTCCCCGCAGTGCTCTCCGTCGTGTCTTCCCAGCCACCCCAAGTCCCTGCAGGGTTTCCACGGCAAGACCCTGTCCCCTCCCACGATCGCCCGCCACTCTGTGCGCCCCCGGAGCGCAGAGCCGCCACGCTCGCCGCTCCTGAAGAGGGTCCAGTCGGCAGAGAAGCTGACAGGAGATAAGCTGACGGGCGGTTACCATGGAGACAAGAAGGCCTACACCACCCGTCGGCACACGATGGAGGTGCCCCTGTCTGAGGGGGAAGGCCTGGAGGATGTGGAGGGGGACACTGCCACCGGTTTTGTCTGTGTCGGGGAGCACGGCCGCCAGGGGCTGTACATAGCGGGGCAGAGGTGCCACCGGGACGCGGCCGGCGGCGGCAACGACCACCACCGCGCCACCGCCTCGCCGCAGCACCGCAGCAGCAACCGCCACTCCAAAGAGGTGGTGGTGATGAGGAAACTGGCTCTGTCGGAGAGGCGGGACTCGTTCAAGAAGCAGGAGGCCGTGCAGGAAGTGAGTTTCGACGACTTGGAGGAGAAGGAGGCGACGCCGAGCCCCACGTTTCCTCTCAGGCAGCCCAAGGCCTTCAAGGCATCCTGGATCAACCCGGCCCAGTTGGAACCCAGTCTGGAGCCAGAAGGAAAAGGATCACAGGGTTCAACACAGCAGAAAGCCAAGCCAAAAGAGAAAGAAGGGTTTTAGGTTTTTCGCTTTGACAGGGATAATAGGTCAGCAAAGAGTCTCGCTTAGGAAAGAGGCTCAAAACTGAAGATGACGTCTTTGACCTGCTACTGTATTTAAATCTGAAAGCCTTGCATGTGTGCCCAGAAAACTGTGACCAAGCTCCAAATCATCACAAGCAACTGCTAAACAAAGGAAAGAACAAAATAACTAGATGTTTTTCAGTAACATATGCATCCTTCCACACTGTTAACAGAATAACGACTGTCAAACTATGTTTACTTCCCTAGTTGCTTGTCTTCTCTCTCGGTTTTCAAATCACTGTGTAACTGATGTATTTTGTAAATATTTTGTTTCAAATGAAGAAACTTATTTATGACTTTTTTATGCTCATCTGATTTTTTTTTTGTTTGTTTTTTTGTTTTATTTTTGGTTGCTGAAAATGCCTTGATGCTTCAGCCACTCCTTATTTTCAGGAATTGCACAAACTGTACGCAGCCGCTCCGTTGCATTAGCAGTCAGAAACCCTGACAGCAACCTCCCAGACAACGGGAGGTGACATCTGTCTATATCATACCATTATTGTATAGGGAATGCCTTTCAGGGACTGGCTGCTGTTTTGTGTTTAAATCGGGCCTTTTCAAGCAGAATTACAATGTTTTTCCTCCAATATGTACTGTATTATAGAGTTTCAGACGATATTCTGTGCTGCCTCTGACAAGAAATATGATATAGATTGTGGTGGTGACCATTTGTACTCACGGTCATTCTGATTCTGAATACAGGCCTTGTATGAAAACCTGAAATGGACAAAAATAACAAAATTACAATACTTGGAAATCTAGCTGTGGTGCCAAAGCGCGGTTTAGCCATAGGAACCATTTTAAAGAGGTACTGTAGTTATACATAATAGGCTTCATGCATGCATGGGCATTACTGCCACGTGCTGTCTAACATGTAGAAAAGTGCATCAGTGTTGAGTCTCATTGGAACTCTCTCTACCAGTGGTTCAAGCGATAATGTGATCAACATTGCACATGCAGGTGTGTAGATAAAGCTTCGTGATTACCTTTTAAAACAAGACTGTTGTCTCTGTCCCGTGAAATCCCCTTCGTCATCGTCTACCTGCTTGTTGAATCAAGCCTCCTTTCCTCTCCTCACAAATCTAACCTAGCTGAAGTGTTTGCACAAGTTGTAGTAGCCGTAAAAAACAGTTTGAGCACATTTATATTTCAGGACGATCTCTTTTCTCTGTGGGATTCAAAAATTGTACAGTGTATGCAGAAAACAAACTGGCTCCCTTGGCTGTTTTTTTTTTAACGTGTAATATGAATGAGTGTTTACATTTTAGTGCAAATATATGTACATGTGTGGATTTGTCATGGTTTTTGTTAAATTATTATAAAGAAGCGAATGGCAGGGAATGGGCAGGATTCAACCAGAAGCCCTGATGAACGAATGAAGGAATGAGTAGAGATGGTCTCCTTTTGTATATTTTGATATGGAAACAGTCTTGTTGCAGTACTCATAACCTATGCTGTTGATGTATATTGTATAAACAATGGTGGACCTTAAAACAGCTGTCGGTGGTGTTTTTAAAAGTGACCTTGTAAGGGTAGATCAGCTTAAAGATGGACTCGTAGATATAACGTGGAGTGTCACTTACGTGGCGTGATCTTAATCTCCTGTTGTGATATCAGCCTCAAAGGAATGTGCATGTTCCACGTCTTGGTATAATATTCCCACGTTGTTGTAACCCGTTTTTGAGAGGTTTTTGAAGTTCTTGGGAGTTATTAACAGCTTTGAGAAAAAGGTCTTGAATTCTGGGGTTTGATGCTTAATCACCGATTCAAGCTTTAAGATGAGAGTTTTGAGAGTTTTGGTAGGAGATGTGAACATTATAGGGCTTGGTTTGCAACTATGTATTCTGGATTTTTTTTTTCTCCTTTAAAGCCACCTTGTTATTTTATTTGGGTCAACAACCAAAAATGCTTCCATACCGTTATTTTGAATTAATTGTTCCATAGAACAAAATCTCTCATGTGTGGTAGTATTAAGAAATATATATATAGTATTTCACAGGGTTAAGGGAACTGACAGCTTGGGAATTTAAAATGGCAATTTAGCACATACTAACACTTGAACAGTGATAATGTTGTGGATAGGAGGGGTTAGAATTAGAAGTTAGAAACTCCGTGTTCATCTCACTTTGAGGAGAAAGTAAGATCAGTGTGTTCATAAGGGATTTATCACTGGATTTTCTGATGCAATATACACAATGTTATATTCTTTGGGTTTAGACTTTTTATTCTACACCACTTATCTTCCAGTTATCATAGTATTCTTAGACATTTTACACTGAGGTGCATCATGTTGTATTTTTTTTATAAAGGATGTGCATTTTGTGATATGGTAATTAAAGGAGATCTCACCAAGAAGTCCACACCAGGCAGGTCTGGCATCTTACATTAATATGAAACATGACAAAGAACTGATCTTAATGCCGTTTTGCCAGTGTGTGATAAAAACGACATCTTCGCACAGGTGCTTGTCATTCTTCATGTTTTCATACTTGTTTCTGTGTGCGTGTGTGTTGTTGTTGCTCCCCACCTTTTGCCTCCAAATAACATAACTGGTCTTTGTGAATTTCCTACCATGGGTATCTGGTGCAGACTGGTGTGACATTGTCAGTTTTTCTATTGTCTTAACAGTGCTTGAAATAAAGGAATCGCAGAGGACTACAAAGTCCAGGACTACAGTGTCTGGATTATTGTCTTTATATCAACTGTTATTGCACTTTTCAGTCGCACATTGAGATCAGACTTGAGTTATTTGACCATATACAATCATCCCTCTTAATGGTTGTAGCTGTTGGAGAAAGCATATTGTGCCCCACCATCCATGTCAAAGTTAATGAAGCTGTTTGGTATTTCCTTATATATTTAATTTAAAACATTGGGAACCTGCTTATTTCATGGAGTACACTAATGAAGTGAGGTAAAAGCCGTTATCCCTTATTGATTGCCTTTATTAAATCTATACCAATCACAAAGAAGATGTATATAAACAGAAGCAGAAGAGTAAGGGATTTTTAAATGTTAAAAAAATGTTGGCCGGAACTCAATATCAGATAAGCCCCTAATATTTTGTACACTGTATATACTCAAAATATAATAATAATAGTGTAATTCTTAATTATCGCCATAGGAAATTTGTCTTCTGGCTTGCCCTAGATAGAGAGGTCAAAGGTCAGGGTTAGCTGCAGAACAGGGCCTGGGGGTTGGTGAGGATCCAGTGTCTTGCTCAAGGACACTTCAGCAGAGTGAATGTTTACTGACAGGCTGGGCATGACCACAGGACCTCTAGCTGAAGGCACCACCCTGCTGAGCTGCGTATAAACCTCATTATACTACTGTTTAGTTGTAAGCTAGGAAACCAAATCTGTTATAGCATGAAGAGCAACATTTCAAAATTCTTCCATCAGTGAATTAATTGACCCATATAGCCCTACATGGGATTAAACAAGGATTTAGCGTATGGTTGAGTATTTATATATATATACATTTTCCATATGAACTGGATTCTTTGCAATAAAAGAGAGCTCAAAATATCTGCTTGGAAAAAGTAGGCCTATCGCTTATTATTGTCAGGGTCAAATTTCCATTCTGTGCCGAAACCATTCAGTGACCCCCCTCTTCTGTCGTTCGGTCGTTTCCGGCAGCCTTCGTGTGTTTCCGCGCACTTCATATTTGTTCCCACGCACTCTCCTTTCCTGCGCCGTGCTGTGCTGGAAAATGGCTGTGTAGAGGAGCAGGCAGTTATGTACGGCAAAAGAAAGAAAGAGAGAGAGAAAGAAGGCGAAGCAAGAAGCGAACAGAAGGTTTGATAGAAGTTGGATGCACACGGAGAAGTTATCGCTCATAGATGAGGCACGGCACCTATCTTTGACGATATCTGCTACTTCGAAGTGTTGAAGCGCCGCAGCCAAAAGTGAGAAGAGTCAAGAAATATCTGCTGGTGAGTTTTTCCAAGTTATTGCACATTTCCAGTACAGCAAGGCAGCCACTGTACTGGAAAATGGTGGAAGCGCTGCAAGTGTGCCTTGCGCACGCAACTCCGCGCTGTTGACTTGTGCCCTAGTTTTAGATTAAGTTTCAATACAAAAAGTGTTGTTTTTTTCACTTTACATATTGCACTCAAATACATTTGTTGCATTATTTGTGGCAGCATGTTGCAACGGTTGTCTGCGCTTGTCGACGGTTGACGTGTATCCTAAACCCGTTACTGTAACATTTATGCTATAAAGTGCCCTATCGTTGCATTATTGCCTTTTTTGCACTTATGCTCCGATATACTTCGAAGGGATGTTATCGCTTACTTTGAAACAATGTGACCCAAAGCTGACAAAGTTGTCAGTTTATGCAGAGTTAAAGCGACAAGTTCACTTTAAATCCACTAACTTTTTTTTTTCGCGTTGTGAAGATTTTTTTCTTCGACAGCATGGGTTGTAGAAAAGTGCTAAAACGTTTAATATAAGATGTAGCAATTTCAAAAAATGCATTTATAAGAGGTTGTTGGGCTTGGACGGGGATTGCACTGATAAAATTAAAAGCAAAGACGTGCTTAAAGTGTTGCAGATTGCCTGTATGTAACGTTAGCTATACAAACTCGGTAAATAGCTTCATTTTATATTGGTTTTACCTTCACATACATTATAGATCCTCATCCTCTGTGTAATACTGCTGTTACAATGTTGCAATTTGGTCCATATTATAGTAGGCTTTGTACTGAGGATTACTTTTGGCCTAATATACTTATTGGCCTAATATGATGTGTGTTACATCTTAGGTTTGAGGATTTTGCGTGCATCAATGATGTACTTAATGGAAATTGTGCCACTTGTGTAAGCCAAACCACTCAACTGTGTGGAGTCCCTCTCTCATAATTACCTGAATCCAGTATTATGTAACAAAATGTCAATCCCCCATTATGCTGCTTGATCAATGTAAAGCATGACTACTGGCAAAGGCTCAATTATTCTTTTAAATGTCTTAAAATGTTCTAAATGACTTCCAGGGCTGGTTTCATTAAAACTGGTGCAAAAGCTCAGCTTTTCAGAATGTCAAGGGTCAGCTCTTAAAGACTGAATGAAAAGTAAGCTAACTTTAAGTTCCTCCAGACACAGTTTTAATAATAGTCGTTCAGAGTAATAAAATAATACCGTTTTAAGGTTAGTTTGGACATAGTTACTGTGTAAATGCTATAGAATCTGAACCTGGACTATTACCAAGAAACCAAATCTGCTGGTGAACTAAAGTAGGTAAGATTTTAACTTTCCAGGGGAGATATGAGTATATGTGTGTGTGTCAGGAAGGTGTACTTCCTGACATCATATATGCTCAACCACAGACAAACCACCTATATACTCAACCACAAAGAAACCTGTCCTGAGTCAGGCACAGCACATCACACAAAATCAAGTTGGTTACTAATACAAACTTTTAAAACCTATGTCATGGAAATGATTAGTTGACACTAAGTATGAGGTGTTTTTATGATG
This sequence comes from Holocentrus rufus, assembly GCA_900302615.1. Lineage (NCBI taxonomy): Eukaryota > Metazoa > Chordata > Actinopteri > Holocentriformes > Holocentridae > Holocentrus > Holocentrus rufus. The sequence goes on from OMLF01044787.1 coordinate 53,633, forward strand.
CTGTGAGGAATATGTGAATGACTTTACTTACATTGTCTTGGCTGATGCTACCAAGCTGCTTTTCTGTACTCAGGCTGACTTTTGAAAAAGCTTTACTACATAGGTGGGCTTTATGTTTGTGTGGCATATTCACTTTGTGAAACGTGCATTTATGGTATCAGAATGGAACTCCAAACAAGTGCGCCCTTAAAGGAGCAGTTTACCCAAAAATGAAAATTATGGCATTATCTACTCACCCTCATGTCAGTTGAAACGCCAGCGATGTTTTTATGTTAACATAACACACAGCGATTTCATGGCAGCCTTCTTCAAAACAATGGGACTGAATGGAGACTGTCCCTTTGAGTTTCAAAGAGGACTACAAAATAAGGCTAAAATTACTCCAAAACTGTATAATCCAAGTGTTCTGAAGTCAAACGATTGCACTGTGGCTCCAAAAGTCCAATATTTACAGCATTATATGGTAGATTTTCTGCATTTGTTCTGCAGTACGTCAACCACCCAGATAGCAGCAAGCAGACGCTGTCAGAAATAATTAAGCGTGTGCAAATTTTTAGTCAGAAATAGATAAAAAAATGGACTCTGAAATAAAACTAGCTTTTTTCATTACTGTTTTAGAAACCAAGTGGTGCAGAGCTACTTTGTGTTTACATTCGTTTTGCAATTTATATAGTACGTTTACTAGCTAAAAGTGGCAAGGTTAAACACTGAGTGATAATGTCACATCTTGGTATCTTGATTATGACATAAAATCCAGTATCACCACTCGTATTTACCACATTATTGGCTCAAATGAGCTCCACAGTTAATCACAGTATTTCCGACAGCATTTGAAGGCAACTTCTGCTTTACAGTTAGCACGGTGCAGAATAAACGGAAAACCTAGGAGATAATGAGGTAAAATATTGGACTTTGGACCCACAGTGCAATCTTTTGGATTCAGAACACGTGGATTATGCTGTCTGGAGCAAATTAATCTCCAGTGTTGCCCTTTTTGGAACTGTAAAGAAACAGTCTCCCTTCACTACAGTTGTTTGGAGAAGGCTGCTGCGTCAGCTAACTTCCTACATGTTGTATTGATATACAAACTTCACCAGTGTTTCCACTGACATGGAGTAGAAAACGACAAAATCCTAATTTTTTGTGAACAATTCCTTCAGCTATCTAGTGAGATTATTTCTTTGTTGGTGCCACTTTGAATTTGACACTGTTATGATGTTACTTACATTGCAAAAACAGTGCCATGTTCACCTCTGAGTCCTGTAGTAGTGTTAGTATTTGATTAGACTGGTTGTCATGTGTTGTAGTGGAGTCTTCTGTATGTTGTTTGCATTTTCATGTTTAGGTTAGGTGGAGGTAGTTGTCAGGAGGGTTGTGGGTGGAGTTACAGAACATATTCATCATTGTGCTCAGTACTTCGAGGGGTTAATTGGTATTTTTTGTAACCAAGAGGAATGCTATCATTTGGGAGGATGTCATCATCCCTTTAATGAGTGAAGGAGAGCAACAAGAGGCTTACTCACCGCTCACAACGTGCTAATGATGAACTGCGCTATATTTTCAACTGCTGCAGAATCGGTTTGTCGTGTTTGCTCACGGTGTTGCAGTAAAATGAATATTTACTTAGGAATTCTACTTGATTTTATTGAAAGAAAAAAATCCAGTGAGTCCTCTCTAAGTGATCTATATTGCACAGCCTTGTGGCATGCTAGATTTTTCTGATCACTGCAGTCTAAAATGCTTCATAATCTTCATAGCAGACCTTTCTCTTTGGTACTCTTTTCCTCTTTTCAGTTTTATTATGGACAAAGAATGTGGGTGAGCCTAATTAAAATCATAAATAGCCTATGCTTCAGTTTTAATCTGAAAAAGAAGTTGTCTCTAGCTCCTCTACCCTTGGCCTATCCTCCCTGCCTGTGGCGCAGTAGATTTTTCAGTTCCATGTGGACAGATGGCCACGGGCCAGGCTGCATGCGTGGTGGCTCCAGTCAGCTCTTCATCAGCAGTGCTGGAAAGGGCCAAGATATGTCGACGCAAACTTTAAAGCAATAATTGCAGGTCCACCCAGATTTCAGAATTCCACATCATGAGGTTTTTTATCTTAATGAAAGTTGCTTAAGGACAATAGGAAACTGTGGTGCACATAATTTCATGCTTTAGTTTTGGTGTTATGGAATCGGTGAACACCCAGTTCAAAGAGGCATAGAGCTGCAAGTAAACTTGAATTTTCTCCAAAAGTTTTCATTTAAAAATAGCATATGAGCTAAAGCTCTACATTCTTTCCTTCATGAACACTTCAGCCCTTTTTGTTGTTTTTTTCAAATATCACATAGACCCTTGAAAGACCAAGTTCAACCAAAACAAGTCCTCACCGACACTATGCAGGAGCACCGTCGCTGCATCGTGTTCTTAGTGCAGCCCAAGACGATAGTCATTGGTTTAAAGAAATACAAACAAGCCAGAGTATCTTATTCCCCTATTGGAGAATGATAACGGGTTCAGCCAGACTATCAAAGGCATTTAGCCTTAGAGTGAAAACAAATCTTGATACATTATTTCCATATTTGAGAAGAAGAAAAAAAATTACTTACCCACCATTGTTAAAATTTGGTTATATAGAAATGAAAACCGCAGTAGCATGATGGCATGACTAACTAGGTGAGTGCACTCAGTATAATGCACATCTCCGAGAAGGTGAGAAGAGGACAGGTGACAGAGGTGGTGACAGAGGTGTTCCATGATGTCGTTGATCTTGTCCCTTGTCCAAAGACACGAGAAGATTAGGCAAATTAGCCCGTTGACGTATGAAACAGCAACGGCTGTTTTACACTTCATTTTTTACAGTCGTGAAGCATCAGGCTACTGAACTGATTTTAACCCCTGTTGGTGACAGATTCCATCAGCCTCTGACACTTTTTACAGTGGTGTTCTCTCGTGTGTCTCCTCTTTGTTCTGTTGACTTTCTTCGTAAGCAGTGTGTTTTATAAACTCACCCAGAAAATGCAACCAACGTTTTGGATTTTTTCCCCGCACTATTGGAGTGAATACAGCCACAATAGAAAAAAAAAGGCCTATGAGGCTTATAGGCCCAGTGGCATGTGGAGAGAGAGTGATGGTCGAGCAAGCTAGACAATGAATGGAGTGAACGAGTGGAAATAGCGAGAACAAAGTTTATTTCAAAGTTTTTGGAATCAGTGCAACCGCAAGAGGTTCTTCATCATACAGTCATAACTGTGCACCAAAAAGTTTAGGCTGATAGTAGCTTGCGAGATTAGCTGCAGACAGACACAGAGACAGACACACCCAACCAAACACAATCTCCTGTCGGCGATAATAAAAATAAATTAGGCACAAGGCTATGTTGCCTACGCCATCTGCCTCGAAGGCAAACTGCTTCCATACGTGGCTTTTGTAATTTGCTATTCTTTCTGCAAGTTTCCTGTTAGTTTGCGAGTCAGGAACAGCAGGAGGAGCTCACCATCTTTGTTGTTTTGTTGTGTGTGCCATGCTCTTGTGTTGTGTTGTGTCTACCGGCTTGCCTGGCAGAGCGGGACTAGGTCAGTTACGAATGCGGCACCAGTCGGTATCTATATAAAAACATAAAAACTAGTACCATAGGTTTCTTGAAATTTGGCATCAATGTGATAGTGGTAGTATCGGTTCGAGACTAGCTGAAAGCAGATTGATAGATTGAGAAGTAAAGGGAATGGCATATACATATGAAACACACACACATATCATTTAAGAAACATATACAGTTAAAAAGCCCATGGAACAGTTTTTAGTGGCTGGAGGAGGGAGGTGGAAATTTAACTGCGGCTTTCTCCAGAATACAGTCAAATGGCCCCAATTAAAAATACAGTAAGTACAGTACAGGCTGAAATCAAATTAAAAGATAGATAAATGGTACATTCTTGTCGGTAACCGCAGCAGTAACTCTTGGATCAGTTGAATGTGTTAGTTATGCTCTGAATAACGTATCTGAATAGCTTGTTTGCCATTTTGCATTATGGATACTGGTGTATAATGAATGGGTCAGGGTTGTGCTGGCTGACTAAACACATCAAGAGTCATTTGAAGTCTGCAGACAGCAGGGTAAAATCTAGATGCCATTTTGAGTTAAATATACATCTTGCTATTCTCCATAGTTAAACAAAATGGCCAGGTCTCAGTGGTATAGTGGAGGCTATATGCAGATACGGAGTATACCCACCTTTTTTTCTGTCACTTTGCAGTATACCCCCCTATCAGTCTGAAATTTACAGAAGAGTGTACCCACTTCCTCCTCAGTAACCTACACACTTTCTTCTTAGTGTACCCACTTCACCAGCACTGCAGCCCTGCCAGGTCTGTAAAGTTAATAATAAATATGATGACGGATTTTGTGATACTCTTGGCTGAATGCTTGAGCTGAACCAGCGCAGTAATGACTAAGAGTGAGCTTGTGTTCTCATATGGGCTTAAATAACGGTGTTATGTTATATTGCATAGTAGGTGTTTATTTACCTGATCTTTTTTTTTTTTTTTTTTTTTTGGCATCAGCTGAATGAAATCGTTTTCACTGAAGTCTTTGCAAGTTTGCCAAGATCTTCCACTGTTGTAAATCTTATATTTTGCATATTATTTTTATTTTGTGCAAAAAATAACAATATTCATCACTTTTATTGTTAACTGTGAAAAACAATCATCATCTTTTATCATCTTTTCTCCCATTGCATCACTCAAACATGACTCATGGAATTTTCACCAATCACATACAGTCTGCATTTTTCCCAGGCTGTGTTTTTCATCCTTATATTTAGATAGTTCCATTTCATTTTTACTGCCGTATCATCAAAGATGATGAGCAATCATCAAGGATGTTAAGATGAAAAAAGTCAAGTGCGTGGAAAAAGGTGGAGTTGTTTGGGTCAGATGTTTGATCACTGCCTAGATACATTTTCTAATATTAGAACATTTCCTTGATTTGCCCGGCTTCTCTGGTGACTCGGGAGCACATGGCCAGAGCAGCAGCCAATGGGAGCGCAGGATTAGCTTTCCCTCTCTCTAGCAACAGTGAGTTACTTGCTGCCTATTCATTAATTATTTTCCTGTGGTCTCCCTCAGCCGTTTGGACTCTGCTGATAGCAAAGTGCTCCGTCTCTCTCTCTCTCTCACTCAGTTTTTTTCAGTTCTTTCTCTCGCTCTCTTCTCTGACTGAATAAAAAGTCTTAAAAAAGGGATGGATCCAGTGACGGGGAGCTTGCCAGCTGCTGCTGCTGCTCTGAATTGTGAGCTACTCCAACACTATCTGACCAGGACTGTAACAGAGATGATTCTCCTCTCACCTCGTACGAGTTGCAACACTTTTTCTGCTCCGGACCAAAATAATAAAAAGGGACCACTGAATCAAAGTGCTCGCTGTGCACTTCTTTTTCTACTTCTTCATCTTCCTTTTGTTTTTTCTTCTTTGCAGCGCCAACGCTGCGACTGTAAACAAATAAAAAAAAAAATGGCAAGTGGAAAAGCGACTGGACTTTTTTGCTG